>DWME01007929.1:0-12167 GCA_018244795.1 Parelbella ahira ahira
CTAAATGGTTTTAGCCCAGAATTTTGCCACGCTGACTGCCTCATCCCTGGCAGTCATTAGGTCTTCCTGGGTGCAGGCATTAGGGCACGCAGGGCGCGATTTGAGGTGGTCCATCGTTTGGGGGGAGCCGCACAAACAGTTTAAAAATAATTGAAGACCTTTTTATTCACTCTGCATCTGAGAATCAGCATATGGTTTGATGACATTAGAGTACATAATACGATTAATATGATTAATTTATTTATAATTAGGTAGGTAACAGTACATCCAGAAAACTACGCGTGTCTGTAACATCGTACTTTCAAACTACATTAAACGGTGCTGTACAAGGGACGAGCGTACAATTCTGTTAAACATAACTTAACATAATATTGTGTCTGTAATTCCCCAAAGGGTTAGGCAGAAGAGCATAGTATATTCATATATTTTACCAATTATTTATTTTATTTTATAAGTCACATAATCGAATAGCGGGTGCGCCTATTGTCATACGTCGGGCTCAAGTCATAATCCAGACTATGTACGTACCGGGTATTTCAAGTACCTACAATTTTAAGTTAGTAAAGTCAAATAATACTTTGCTCGGCCCGTGTATCGAAACCAGGACCTCTTGATCAGCAATCTTTCTTGCAACCACTAATGAAACAGTTAACTATGTTAAAGATTGTCGAAAAATAATAAAACGTACCTACTCGTATTCCCGAAATATTCTGTTTAATTACCACGCTTATGTTTTTGAAATAGATGTTCCCTTTGCAACGTTTGTAACACAGGCTATGATAACGGTACAATGCAACATGTGGTTGGATCACTCCAGAGAGAGAAAGAGAGGGCACTGAGTGCCAAATATTTCTATGTATCATATCATCCTCATCTGTATAGAACAGTAAATTTCTACTATCACATATCAACATTAGCCTATATAAATCCACTACTGGTCACAGGCCTTCACGGACGGGCTTTTGTTCATAAACGCTTCAACACGATTCTTGCATTGCCTATACCGCTGTTGGTAGGTGGCGAGGGCACGCATATGTGCCTAGGTAGGCTGCGCCATACCACGATCAGCCAGTGTTAGGTTAAATCGTCTCCTTCGACATCTGTTATTCTGGCACGCGATTTGTTGCTGCACTTATATTTATATCTGCACTTATATTTGTTGATATATTAACATTTATATTTGTTGAAATATTAACACATAAATTTGTTGAAATAAAATTTACTAGCGGACCCAGCAGACGCCCTGCCCGGAAAAGCTGTTCACAATAAATTGTGTATAAAGACACTCTGTGGTATATTCATTGTAAAAATACAATAAATAGGTAAAAATGTAAAAAGTAAATAAGTAAAAATGTACCATATTAATTTAAATATTCCAAAGATAGCAGGAAATCTTCACGGTATAACGGGGAATTGTTTTACCCGAATTTAACGCTTGCGAAGCCGCGGGCAGAAGCTAGTTACATATAATAAAATTAATTTACTTGCAAAAGCTTTTTTCCTTAAATCTGGTTGGGTTCAGCCTGCGGTTGCAATGAAAGCGGGAACAATGTAATTATTTACGACATCACCATGACATTAGAAACCTCAAAAATAACAGTATTTCTTTACTATATATTGGATGTTATTATACGTATAAACCTTCCTCTTGAATCACTCTATCTATTAAAAAAAAACGCATCAAAATCGGTTTCGTATATTTAAAGATCTAAGCATACATAGGGACAGACAGCGGAAAGGGACTTTGTTTTATACTATGTAGTGATAGTTTTAAATTAGTTGCAATATACGGACGAAACAATTGAAGAAGTACTTATTCATCCATTCGGCGGGACTTTCGACATTCCAAGTGTGGAAATAGATGACTTTGGATGTTGAGGATCTGCCGGAAGCTTGTGAGATGATAAAAGACGAGATCTGATCCATCGAATAGCGTGTCCATGCAGATATCAATGCGGGTATTGAAGATCTTATTCCGATTGAACTCATTCAAACGGGCATATTAAACCGAGTGTTGTCCACGCAACTCCAGTCCGACTCTAACGGAAATTCAAACGCAGTAAACTTGTTATTAACAGAAAATATTTCTGTAATTAAAAGGTTTCTTGTGGAAGTTCTAGGTAATAGAAACTTTCTAATCGTTAGTAATACATACCCACTACGGTTTATTAGGATAACGCCATCATAACAATATTTATATTAATGTAAGGGTATATGTACATCGCGGTTATTGTATATGCCACTTGTTTATAGTAAATAGGCTAGAGTTTGAGTAAAATCTCATTTTATGACATAATCATCACGATCGTCATTATCAGCCTTTAGATGTCCACTACTAGACATAGGCTTTAAGTAATGGACGCCACTCCTTCCGTTCCTAGCCCTCCCGAAACCAGCAGCTTTCCGCTGTGTTCTTCGGTTAAGAGGGCGATCTATTCTCTTTTACCTATTGATGATATGCAAAATGTACATATATATAGATGGATAGATAAAAATTTGATGTTCAAGTATCTGCATGTTGCGAATCTAAGTAGTAGTTCTGAGGTAGTATACTCACTAGTTAGTGAAAGTTCTGCTCGTTTTCTACTTACTGTCTTTATATGAAACATCAGAATGACTTTGTCCCTTAAGTACTAAATATCTACGTATTTCAAAAACGTAATTATCTTCTAGAGGAAAAAATAGTAGTGTGAATTGAATGATTGTGACAAGAAGTAGTTAAATATTCTTGGATTATGTTGCTGAACTCATTGAAATCGTCATTGGTAGCTATGTATATATGTAGGTATGTAGATACTTCTGAACAGTTTTAAAAGTCGGCTATTTCGCATTGAATATATTTATTATGAACAGTAAGTACGTACGCAGAAAGTACATATGTACATTAAAAATGTTCTAGAAGCACGACTCACGTAATATAAATAAGTCCCTGGGATTTTTCCATTCCTCAATTTAAATTTCAATGTCCTGACCTACCGTATTGTTTTTTCCTTGTTTTTCAGTGTTTCATGTATATTTCAAAGTTTTGAATAAAATTGAAATTCAATGAAGTCTAGACGTAGATATTAG
The DNA here is from genome assembly GCA_018244795.1 of Parelbella ahira ahira. Taxonomy (NCBI): domain Eukaryota; kingdom Metazoa; phylum Arthropoda; class Insecta; order Lepidoptera; family Hesperiidae; genus Parelbella; species Parelbella ahira. Next base: position 3,070 of record DWME01007929.1, read on the forward strand.
ATAAAATGGACAGATTAGCAATTTGAAGGTCACAGAAGATATTATCGTGCTAGTAAGGAATGAATTCATATTTTTAATATTGGATTTTTATGATCACTCATACTGCGATGAATCGTAGTAATTAAATCGTACAAGATTTGAAGATATAAGTTCCATACCACACGATAGAGAACAAATTATGAATTAATTTAATAAGCCCGTTATATGTTTTAATTTCAATTTATTTTCGAAAGAATCTCTCCATATAATCGCAGCCTTTCTGTACCTTGTACAGAATTTTTAATGTACGAGTACATTATTATTTAAAACGGAGATATAATACTTGACATCTATGGTAGTTATAATTTGAAATAACATCTTCCCTAATTCTATTGTATTTTACCGGCAACTCCAATGTTAAGAAGCATGAGCATGATTGAACATTTCGATTATTTTAATTACAATGACATATTCAAGTTTACATTCAACAATTTCAAGCTTATCAAAGTGAAAATTTCAAAACCTCCAGTTGAAAATTTTAACTAAAGTTCATGTGTAAAGCTGAAAATTTGGACTAAAGTTCATGTTTTAATCGCACGAGTAACAAACAGCACACGTTATATAAAAGTCAAACTAAAGTCACAGCGGACGTCGTTCATGACGCAAATGCGGTTGTTTTGGATTTTATAAGTGATTGTAACAGACCGTTTCAGTTTGCATTTTTCTGAATTATGAATTTCGAATTTTGCGTTAGAGTCACACTATATCTTCCAGATTATTCCAGTTCATTCTGGTTCTGTATTACTATAGATTGTTTTTGCCTAATAATCATGAATACTATTTTATATATATAATTAACATATAATACAATAATGTACATAACATAGGTACATACAATAATATACATAATTGTAATTGGCTGGGCGATACGAGCGCCGCTCGATGTCTAAAATATTTAATTGATGTAGCCTAAATAAAATAAAATAGTCCATATATAAAAATTAAAGCATTCTAAATGAAGTTTCTTTCGAAATTTTGTATTATTTTTTCCGACATTCATTAAGAAATCCGACCACTATAAATGCTGAAAAAGAGTTAAACCAACAATGTTGTCTGTTGAGTTTACTATTTCACAACTTTGATTATCCAATAACCATTTCCTGTAATGCAGTCTCTCAAACAACACCGGCCACGTATATACATACATACATATATATATATTTATATATATATATGTGTATGTATATATATATATACAAACACACACACACACACACACACACACACACACACACACACATATATATATATATACGTTTATATATGTATGTATATATATATGTATGTATAGCACAATGTGTTTATTTTTATTAATGTGTGGTTTTCATATCCTACTTTAAGATACTTTCCAACGGTCGAAAGTGATCGCCGATTTAACTTAATAAATATAATACTTATTATTTACATATTATTAGTTTATTCCTATCAGATATATTCGCGTACCAATATAGAACCAATATTATAGTAATAATAGAGACAGAATAAGTCGTCGTGAAATATATTAAAAAACGATAAAATGAACTCTACATCAAAAGCTACTATTTGTAAGCTTTTTACCATTGTGCTTTGTGCTGGACTTATTAAACTAACATCTGCAATAATCTCTTAAATGTAAATCTTATTTTTCCTGTAGTTTTGTGTGAACAACAAAATACATTTAAAGAAAATCATGTTCTGTATTCTTTAGTTCACATCAATTTCATATATATCTACGTAGCAAATACATATGTACATATATGTCTTACTAGAGCAAAATGAGAAACTAAGAGTAAATTGGCATAAGTTATTCACATGTTTTTCAACAATAACGACATACGCGTAATCGAAAATTAATCTAGTTTTAAATAATATAAAACGTTTTATTATTTATTTATATTAAGCCTTTGAAAGTTAACATTTTGAGACTTTAAGGTTACCTTCTCGTAAACATTACGCAGTGTTTAGATAAAAATAAAGTTTTAAATGGGTCCCATAAATCAACGTTATAATTATGAAATATTAGTAGATTTCGTACATAAATTTTAAGCGAAGAAACTCAAACCGAACAAAAGCTTGTTTTTCTAGCTAGAGCAAGCTTTGGACCACATGGATATCTGTACTTAGTAGATCTATTGTGTAGATCGAAAGGCGAGCATTGAGCACGTGAATGAATGTCTCCTTTCATCCCAGTTCTGAGACGCAAGTGCATTGAGCACCCCTCCCCGCCGCCCGGCCCGGAGGCTTACCTGCGCCAGCGCCGCGCCACGGTATAGCCTCAGAGAACCGCTACCGTACCACCAAAGATAAATAATTTAAGCGCAGACTGTTTATATCATACTATTTGATACTACTTTTGTTATCCGTTAAATGTTTAATGTTTAAGCCCATCTTGTACATTTTGTTACATTGTACAGTTTATTAGACCGATACTTGTGCATTTTATTAGCATATTTATGAATGCATATTTCTATTATAATTTTTTTTAGTTTTAATAAAAATAAGTTTATAGCGAACTGATATATTATTAAACAAAAATACATATTCTAAGATAAATTGTTTACAAATATTTTATATTTTAAGTTAACATTTTATATTGGTCGTTTTTTACTAAGCAAATAATTCAAATTAACTATTCAAATCGCTAATGAAGTTATAGGGCGATTAGCGTTATACCTCAAGCCCTGAGAGTGGACTGGAAGGACGAGCCGGGAGGCCGGTGCAGTGCGGGGTGAGCTCGTTCACATAAATATTGCTGCTCGTCCGGCAGCGCACCGCCGCACGTCACTCGGGCAAGTCAATCTGGACGGTGCAACGCCGTGTAGCGTATGCGTCCGCCAGTCCGCGAAACATCACTTTGGTCGGGAAACTTAGAACTTTTTCAATGTATATTGTTACTCATTTCCGTGTACATTAATTGCCGCGGTGTCTATAATAATCACGTATCCTTTTAAAAAACTTCGTTTTCGTTTTACTTTGGACAATTAATAGAATTTTTTTTTTGTAATTGCATTTAGGTACTTTTCTTAATTCTTTTGAGTAATTGTCATGATAGTTTTATTTCGATTTTACAATATTGATGTTAATATCATACCATTATTACATAGACAGTTAATGGATTGGAAAACATTATATGAAGTTTGAAAGGGTTTTTATAGGTTTTTAAACGAACTAAATTTTTAACAGTATCAAATGTTTATTGAAGAATGTGTCTAAATAATGTTACTTAATTAAATATTGCTCTATTCATCATAATGTATTGTTAGACATTGTTTTAAAAGTTACACAACTAAAACTTATTTGAGAACAGCCGTAATGGATCTTTCATCCTGCTCAGGCCTTTTAAGAGAATTTTGATTTGTCATCATCTGTACGTTTTGTTAATCTTTGAGCGCTCAGTGCGGTGCGTACGCGCCTCGCTGTAGAGCCCTAAAGCCATCATAGAACAAGCTGCGCTTGCGAGCGAGGTAGACGCGCGCACGTTGTGGTGACAGTGATCCGGCGAGATCAGATGTGGTGTTTGCCAAACTAAGAACTTTGCTAGCATGCTCTCTAGCTGCATGTGACTGTGTCAAAATGTGGAAAGAGGCTCTGTTTTTGTTGCCCCTGATCTGTGGCTGCTGGGCTGACTTCCAGGAGAGAGGTGAGTGAGCCTTCGTTGTTCTTTATTCTTTGCACTACTAATTATCTAACAATTAGTGACATAAAATTTATAAGGAACCCCTTACTAGCAATTTTTTCGTTTATTAAAACATGTAACGGAAGAGTTCAATAGCCTTTAGCTTTTATTTTTCGTTAACTTCATTTACTAAATCACCGTACAAAGTTGATGTTCATAAAAACCACTGTCGACTTGTTTGTTTCTCTAGATGTGAGTAAAAGAGCAAATCTTTTAGAGCATTAATTAAGTGCTGTTGAACGATTTCACAATGACACCTTAATCACCGGTGACTGGTAATTAAAAATTTTGGATGACTGTTATAATGACATACCGGTCAATGTATTTATTGAATAAAAATAATTAAACAAAAAAATATATGAAAAAAAAACATTGGGCACGACGGATATTAATTTAAACGTATTAGTATTATATTTAAAATTTAGTATTCACGAATGTGATGCATGAAATTATAGGCGTGGATAAATTTTAATTGCATGCACAAATTTAAAATATGCTTTCGAGCTATACATAATATGTAGGTACGAGCACAAAATTTGAAACCCGTCTAACTGCTCGTGAACGCAACTCATGGCATACCTATTGAATATACTGTTAAATTCTCCCTATTATCTTCTAATAGTTCGACCGCTTAGTTATATATTTTTTTTTTCAATTGGAGCCGTCATGACAATGCAGTACATAAAAAATGTGTTTGACTGATGTTGGAAAGTTTGAAAATTGCATATCGTATGAGCGTTTGTGTTACTTCGACAATGAACCTGACAATGATAAAATTTCTTCTTACATACGCGACATCACACTTGACTATGTACTGTTAGATACATACTAATTAGCTAAGTTAGATATTTGAGTTTAATGTAACCAGTTTTTTATTATCACTGAACGAAACAGAATCAATAAACATATTATTGGTACGCTAAAAAATCTCGCTTCTCCGAGAGATATGGAAAGTCCTTTAAGATCCTAAATCCTTTTAAGATTCAAACCTTCAGTATCTTCAGAGGTTTTTAAGGGTTTTGCGTAATAAAATTTTAGTTTTAAATAGGTGGTTTTATGTATATCGATAATGGGGAAAATAATTAACGTTTATTTCGTGCTACCTGTATTTCAAGTCCCACTATATACTTTAACTTATATACATTTTTATGAAACTATGTATATAAGCTTAAATTTATTCAGTATTTAAATACGACATATTTTGGTCCTACAGTCCATTCCTGGAATTTTCCGCTATGCTATTGCCCAAAACGCTTAAATTAAGATTTTTCAGGAAGAGAAAACGACGTTCTATGAATAACTAGACTAGATAAAATTAGGTGCTATTTGAAAAAAAACGTTTATTCCAATTTTTATACAACAATATCTCTCGAACCCATCAATCATCGATCATCATCGATTTCGATATAGTTTGTGGCGTTCGATGCAGTCTTTTTGACTTAAGAGCTGATTAGTTTGTGGAATAAATCGTTTGATCCGTTCATTAGTTATTTAAAAAACCATTTTTTGAACATTTGTTCTTTGAGATGTCCTACAATCTACCGAGCAGAATTGGTTAAGGGCAACATAACTCTACATAATATCGCCAACTGCGTTACGATCGGCCAACGCGTTCAAAAGGTTCTAAAGATACGACATGCCTACATAAATACATACATTACACATACAACATATATAGATATCGTCGTTAGAAGAGGTTTCTGAGACCTCATAACGTCGAGATCTGGTGATAACTCGATTTTTGAAATTTGGGGTGAATGCAGATTATTACACAATTTTTAAAAATTTTGGATCTTCTAGGCGGTATGTTAAAAAAAAGTGCAAATAAATTCGCAGTGGTCACGAAATATAACATTAGTAACTTTTACTTTACCTACAATGAAGAAAAATTATAGAATAAAAAAATTAATTGGGTAAATAAGCTTTCGCCCTTGCGACTCGGGCGCGCCAACTTGCTTAGGTTGTTTGTGCCCATAAATTCTTGCTATGATGGAGCTTTTCTCTATCACAAGCGTGAAACACACGGAGACAGGGATTGTCCCGACTAACTGGTTTCGTCATCAAGTTTTGATTTGCAATATATACTCTAAATCGTTGGTGCACTATTGGATATAAGTAATTTTAATGGCAGATTTCTAGATATTGATAGAGGCCTTGAAGATTTATACGTAATTTTTAATGTTATATAACAATCTATACATCTTAACGGTGTTTGATTTGTTGTCGTTCAATTCCCAGAACGCTAGAAAGGGACTCCATCCTAAAATTAGAAATTTCAGAAAATTCAATTTTCTCGGTTACAAGAGTTTATGACGAAGAGTTATAAATCGTTTTAGTAACTTTCAAGCAAATTTAATTCTGAGCATGTTTGAAAGTTCTTTATTCTACTTCTTCTTCTATTACTTCTTTAGTGACGTCGCTACGGCTTTATTTATTTTGTTCCAAGGCAGTAATTTACTGTCTCTGTTTTTCACATACTGCGAGGTGAGCAAATTCCCTGGTAAATGACAAATTCTGACTTAGTGCGCTCGTTACTTGTTTGTCTTTGATTTCAAAATTAATTTTAATCGCTTGTTGTATGTAATCATGTCATATTTCTTCTTACTTCTCTGTAGTAATTGATAACTATATTTACATTCATCATAATTAATTTAAGCAATTTTAATAACATTTTATACGTCTTCTAACTGGAATATGCAATTCAGGAATGGCATTATATGTTATTGAAATATATAATATTAATTCCAAAAATTTCACGGTCTCAGAAATAAATTGCAGTAATTTATTACCCAGTTACGAGACAATATAAAAAAAATATTTATCATAATGTAAAATACTTTAAACATTTTTTGTGAGAGAGAAACATATAGGTATGAGGTGGAATTTGTAAACAGACATATGTATATGGAATTTTTATATCAATGACTGTCTAGTTTGTAATTCGTTTAATGATAATTGAAATTATGATTGATAGAGAACACCACTCAAGAAAACTTAACACGCAGACATTTACATGTACGGCTCATATTGTGTTTCTGAGCACCAGATGGTTCTACAATGCGAAAACCATTGAGTCAAATTTCAGCGCGTGCTGAAGCTACATATTTAGAACCGACTAATTTCAGCTGAACTTGAATATGAATTTGAAAAATTCTGCGTATTTGCAGGGCTATTTTCTGTGATGGACGGAAATATGATAAAAAGCCTGCGTACGTCAAGCCTGCATTAGTCAAAGCTCCTTTAATAAGCGCAAAGAGAGCTCTCTTTAAAAGCCGGCAAAGCATTGACCACGCCTCGGGTGTTGCAAATGTCCATAGGCGACGGTGAACACTTACCAGCAGGTGGCCCGTCTGCCTATTTGCTAGTAATGTATGAACTGTTGGATAGTTATAATCCTACAAAAGATTTTTTTTGTATAATTTTAGTATAGTACATCACTTGGTCCTTGCCTTGCCTGATGTAAAGTAGAACTGTGGCCTATGGAGTAGCGTGCTTGCCGAGCAAATACCTATTCATGTTGATTTTAAAAACCCTTGATTTTTGTGTTCGAGAAACACAGACGCAGGCAAGATGTTCCACTCTTATACACTCATTTTCCACAGAAGATTAACAATTATATGATAATTCGTTTGCCGTTTCCTATTGATTAGAATTCCACGTTAATTGTGTTCAAGGGATTTGAAGACATGGGTTTAAATGAAAGCTCACTTCGATTATATTATTTAAATACCAACTAATAGAAAATGAACCAAAACTCGTGTTTGGGAATCATTAAAGCGACAATGTTGCAATTATTATTCGTCACTGTTACCAAGAGCCAACATCGTAACAACAGACGTGGCAAATTATTATTGAATAAACCCTAAGTGCGTTGAACAAATAGCATCAGCTTTAATAAGTACAGAGAAACGAGCATGCAGGCCTACGTTGAAACCACTTCCATAATGAAGAGTAAAAGCTAGACGACATTGCCACCGCCGGCTTAATAAACGTTGAACGGAAGAGAAATCAGGAAAAACTTGCAACTATCCGAGCCGGTTTCGTAGGCATTGTGAATATAAAAATTATTCTTCATATTAATCATTTATAACTACGTTGTACCTAATGTTGTAATGTTTGCTAATCAAATTTCATAACGCTATGTGTGTAATGTGAGACATTCGGTATTTATAATGATATATATAGATAAGACTGTTCCATACCAGTACAGTAAAAAAACCGTACTTACCTTACTTCCGGCAGTTCAATAAAAAGGAAGTGAACACGAGTACCTACTGGTTATGGGGAAAAAAATTAAAAAGCACCCCTAGCACATATATCCCGGGCTTAGCGTGCACAAGTGTTCGAAGTTTTTGTCCCGGGTTCGGTTCCCAGCTCGTAGGACGGATATGGCGCCAGTACCACTTAGATGCCCTTACGCATGATAGTTTTATATAGAAAACATCAGTTTAAAAGCATCCCCTTCCGGCAAGGGAAACATTCTTCCGCGTTTTAATTTTTATTATCATTCTGAGGATATTATGTTAGTTATTAATGTTTGAAATTAATCGAATGACACCAATATTTCTGTTACTCATATTTCGTTAATTTGGCGTGCATCCGATAGGATAACGGCTCGATTCCGTTATTTAGAGTTCTAGTCAAAATTACCATACAAAATCATTTGAATGTCGTGATTTAATTAAATACGTATCAACTTTAAAAAAAATCCTTGTTTGTTTATTTCACTTTTGCCATTTGAATGTTGGTGCGGTTTAAATGTAGGTAGTATTTTCACTAGCCATTTCATTTTGCACGGAACAAAAGAGCCTTGTGCAATATAAAGGTTTTCTTTTTCCAATCGCTTTGTCATTTTGTTTCTGTTTTACTATTGTGCGACCTGGCGACAATCAGTATTGGATTTCAAGCGAAAAGAAACAAATGAATAACCCGAGACTTAACACAGGTGATATTATTGTGCAAAGTTCCATATAGTTATTTATTAATTTAAAAAATAAGCCTTTGTGAAGAGGCAGATTATATCCGCTTTTATCTTGCACTGTGGTACTAGTACAGGTATTGACAAATTGAGCAAAATATTTTTCCGCGCAGCTACGAAATGATGTAATATTTAAATTAGACTTGATATTTTTTTTAAACTAACAAAACATCCAATGTACCTACCTAATGTTATTATTCACCAAATACTTCGCACGTATAGATCATCTTTGAGAAATCATGAGTACTTTCATCGACACACCTTGTGTTTTGATAATATATTATGTAAAATAAATGATAATCAAATATAAAAAAAGTTTACTTATTTATTTAAATACACTTTCAAAATCAGTAGTACCCACGTCGAGGAAGGAGACACGTGCTAATTCGATTTGCAATTACGAATAGTTCGATGTCTAAGCTGCTC
>DWME01007930.1:0-12167 GCA_018244795.1 Parelbella ahira ahira
TGCGCTGGCACCATGGTTAAGGGGTTGACGCACTTCATAAAACTGTTTCGGCTTGGCAATCTTTGCCGCACTGGAGTTGATGTTGATATTTTATTCCAATATTGACTTCATGTCTCGAGATCGGCGTCTAGATTTGTGCCCAGTGTATGGCGATAGGCTAACGTGCTATGCCATGGTGCGACCGAAACGTAATGTGCGAAACGGGAATGTATTACACTCTTCTGCCAACCTCTTCGGCGAGAATAAGGCGTTGTTATCACGTTTATGTTATGTTCTTTCTGTCTTTATCTTTTCATGGTGATGGAGTGATGGAGTTGGGGAGCAGCTACCTGGGTACGTCGGATGAGAGCGGTTTTATAATTCTTGGTAGCGTGATCGATTCTTCAGATGTGCTTACATTCACCTCTGAGTTTTCCCCTGTCTAAGACTACGGTTCAGACTGACAGACTAAGGTTCCTACTGTGTCTATGATAGAAAACAAAATACAATAGTATCTGTACATATCAAGCAATGCCACCAATTTGATACATGCAAGTGCATATCTAAAAAATTATAGAATTTTGACTATCGTGCAATGTACTATATTTGACCTACTCACAAAAATCAGCTTATAAAATTGTTAATAATACAATTCAGTATGTGAAAGAACTTATTCTAAAAAGAAAATATTGTAAACATTCGAAGCAAATCACTTTTAAACAAGATTGGTTTAAATCATTAAAAAAACCTATTTTACCTTACGGTAACCTTAATAACCTTTAATACCCTTTTATAGGTAATAACCTTTTTTTACCTTACGGTGCGTAGATGCTTTCAATCGATCCGAAGTCTTGTGTTCTTTTTTAAGTGTCACCAGTAACTAAAAGCATTTTTGGTAGAATCTTGATTATATTTCGAAGCATGTCATACCATAAAACAATAAGTATGATTCAATAACAGTAGGTTTGTGGAAAGTGCAATGTCTCATTATAAACCGTATCAGTGTAAATGGCGATGAAGTCTTTGTATTATTTATTAGAAGATAACACATAGAAAACATTTCTTGATCTTTATGTTGGATTTATTGATGGTTTATCGATGGATTTCATACAAGCCAGTACAACGCGCACCGCCATCCGCGGCTCTCTGTGTTAATCGCCTACATTTTATTAAGAAATCGTTTAATAAAGAAAATCCGCTAGCAAAATAATATATATTTAAAAACATATGCTTGTTTTTTATTTTAAATATTACTTGTAGCGGTAATAGAAACGTCGCACGTGGCTAACGTCTAAAGTCTATTACTTTAAACTTTCTTGGTATGTGAGGAGACCCGTGACAAGAAGCGAAGCAATAAGAGGGTTGATGATGATGGTACATATATATACACACACACACATACACATACATATATACATATACATATGTATATATCTACATATACGATGGAGGAGCGAATACGTGTCATCACTTATTTGCTATAACGCATATATAGCCTATTGCAATATCGAACCATAAATGGAGAGATTTTATGTCAAAAACTGGACTTACGCTAAGCCTTAAATTTGCAAGAAAAGCATCTATCTATTAATAAAACTATTATTAATGTAGTTTTGAGATGTTAATAAACTGTACAATATTAACATACGATTTAATCTTAAAAGTGTTTCCTCGGTGGGCCAATAGATGGCACTTTAAACATTTATTGTAAAATCAATAGCTCTCATCCTCCATGTGTAGGGTGGGACATTGAACGATTTCATGAATGAATCGGGATAGAACAGTTATCTATTTGGGGGAAATTCATTCATACCGTTTTGCGGCTATTGAAATTCTATATTTGACACACCGCAGGCCGACTGCGTGTGCCGCGCGGTCCGCTTCAGGCTCGCCTTCACTTACAGATTTCATCTATAATTTATCTACACACAGAATATGGGAATTTGAACATTATTTTTCGCATGTTAACATCTAACAGTGGCCATTAAATATCTAGGGGTCTGTAAAAATAGCTTGACAACTTTTCCACGCCTTTCTTCATGTTACGTATAATCGAAGATATAACCCTCAGGTTATACTTTGCCTTGAATCAGTAACATTTTAAATTTTCAAAATCACCAGTAAAACATTGGGCGCCCTACATAGCGATAGGTCTAAGTCAGAAAAAAAAATTAGAGCACTTCCATATGAAATGGACGTGAGGCTAATATTTATTAGTGGCCAGGTGAATATGCGAGAGAGGATAGATTCGCTCGCCGAAGCCTCGCGTCGTGTCTCGCAATACACACAATTACACGAACCACTCAATGAGAGTTATGTCGTTGATGAGTCATTGACAACACAACAGCCGCCTTGGCGAACAATGAGCGAAAGTGCGCGAAACTCCCACACTCTCTGTTCTATGAATGGAATATGAGTGATTATTAGGTGTCATTTTTATTTGTTTTTTTATTGAGCGAGCGATGGACTCGGTGCTGACAGTCCGCCGAGACGTAAGACGAGCGGTGTTCAGTCCCAACCGCGCCGCTCTTTCTAAAGACGTGAGCTATCCATATTAACTAATCATGGCTAGTATAGACTGTTTCGCAGAGAACGGATAATCTGGCTAGCTCAAGCGGATTCTCCGATCGAGGCAGCGACATCAGTTGCGTCACTCAATCATATGATACGGTGTCAGGCGCCCAGAGATGGAATGATTGAACATTGTAGCACATGTATACAGCCCTCTGGGGAAGTACTACTGCTACATCTATTGCTAGCGTGAAGCAATAGTTATATATTATGAGAATAATAGTACTTCGATGAAGGCTGTGATTGGTCCACGTGTACCCTGCAGGAGGTAATCTGAATATCGTTACTACTAATGTATATATATGAGGTATATAAAACTGGGCTACCGACACTAACGATCCCTGTTGCTGCAGTCCCGTCAGCGACCTAACATCATTTCTCTTGGAAATTACTTACTGTAATTAGACTGACACTAACAGACCTATTGCTCCATCACTATCCAAGACCGGTACGCGGCGTCTTATTCTCGCTCGGCTTCCTCAGGCATACTGTAGACGTCAATACGGCACACCGGAAATGTACCTCGCGAGCACAGGAAATGTATTACTTAGTTCTCAAACCCCGAGACCTACACAAACAGTCCAACTGGCAAAGAAAGACTAGTAGACATGGAGAGATACTGTACTGAGATGAAGTTGGATACACTAGAATACACCGTTTTATACCGGGCGACATTCGCTTGAAGGTAACCCAAGTGGCAGCTTGGCACAACAATTACAGCATGTTTAAATCAGCGTGTTCGAATTCGACGCGAGCTGTGCCGTCCGACCGAACACCAGGCCTTAGGCCACCCGATATTATTTTAAAAGAAACACTCGACCTAGGAAGTGACCTTCTCTGCTCCTGCCGCTACATATTTGTATCATTATATCTGCGCCCCTCCGACATGGACCGATTCGAATAAGATTATTAGCTTTAACTTTCAATGAACACATTGCGGTGTAATCACGAATGAAAGACCAATTTATGTTTTACTGGTGAGCCGGGACTTAATATATTATGTCGTATTTTTGTAATCACAATTTCCTAACGTGACATGCTCTAGGGACCTACTCTAACAGAAGCGCTTGCAATAATTGTTTAAAACTTTAAGATAATATCATGTTACCCGTTCCGTATTATAAATTCTACACTTGACCACATCTTATTGTTAAGCTATCACTAACAAAACGCATACCGGGTTTACATCACCGTTGCTTTAACTTATTCTTCAGAAGATGAGGTACTTTCATTGGACAGGGTGGAGGTGCGCGGGGAAAGCGCTGAAGGACGTAAGCGAGTCATCGGCCTTGTGCTCGCCCTATAGAGGAATATAAATATGTTCCATATTTAATATACGTATAATAATATAATTGTATCCGAAATTAATGTAAATCAAATATACGTTTACTATGGAATCCTTTGTCCTGTCTTCGGTCTAACTCGAACGCCCCGAAAGAAGCCTCCTCTCCTGTGTTTTATGAATTAGACGCGTGAATTGGCCCACGTTATTCAATGAACTATTCAGTTTCGCGACATTACGTTACGATTCATAGATTCGCAACATAAAAATATGTGAACATTTCTTTATTGAAACCGACTTTGTATTTGTTCACAATGTCTCTGAAAATTTTCGTCCAGAACGAAAAATCGATATTTTTGTCTGACGTACTCTGTAATTCGTTTGAAATTGCCGCGTATGACGTAAACGCTGCCGTCTGACGTCACGTCTCCCTCCACATAGTGCCATCTCGCTCCTGCGTTGTGTAAATAAGCCAGAGCGAGAGAAATGACATGCGTCGCGTAAAGGTTGTGAATCGAGTTCTTTTTTCAAGTACTAGCGAGGTACAACTCGAGCCTTCATTATTGATAAGGAATCGGTGATAAGGGCCAGTTGCGCGATAATTATAACACAGCAGAGATCGTTTTTATGTCGCGTTAGAAAATTTACTTCGGTAACCGAAGCAGAACCAGCTGTGGAGTGACATCTTAGTAGTCAGAATAATCGCGTTTGTTAATGAAACGTCGTAATCCGCAATTGTACGTCCCAAGCGAATGACGTGAGTGCCGGTGGCGCCGCTGCCGCCCGCTGCGAGAACTATCAACAGTAGTCCGAAATCCTTCGCCGAGTACGCGGGGCCAAGTGGGTTTGACCGCGTTTCCACTAAAATGGCCAGCAATATTAAGCCGATACACAAAAGCAAACACTTCCCAATAGATCAGCTGGTATGCGTCGGCAACTACGAATTAGAGAAAACAATAGGCACGGGAAACTTCGCCGTCGTAAAGCTGGCCACACACGCTATTACTAAGAGTAAGGTGGGTACATGAATCTGGTTCCGTCGCGTATTTCAGTGGTTTCTGTGTTTTATTTCGCGAGTGCTCACGTCCGCCAAGCCGACGCGCCAAGCGCTCCAAGTGAGTTGTCAACAGTGTTAGTGCGTGTTTATCGTTGTGTTTGGTTTTTTCCACTACTGAGGAGCTGCAGCGGGCAGAGCCGTGTTAATGCTACCCCTAGGCTATGTGAAGAACTCGTTCCCTCGATCCCGAGGCGGCTGACTGATGAGGGAGCGAGAACGTGTTTGGTGTAAAAAAATAATATTACAATCCGACAAACTTGGGAAGACGTCGATCACCTCGGCGCGCTACGGGGCGCGAGTGCTCTGCGATTCGACAGGGTAACGTCCGAACTTCAAAATTTCCCTCAAAGAACGAAATTGCGTTCGTAAACACTTCATAGTATTAGTTTTTTTGACAACTTTTTTGCAATACGTTCCGTCGGCCTGTACAATGTTTGTGCGTCAATTATTCTCAATTGACCAGTCGCTTCCATGTCCTCCGTCAATTACGGTGTCACTCTTGTTTCTAACTTGTTATTGGTTAAATGAGTTGTAAAACGGTTCCCTGGCCGTCGTGCGACACAATTAGTGCGCGCTCACGCGGCCCCAGCAGCCACCACTCACATGTACTGCCATTCTTATGAGAATCTCATTACACTTTCAGTAACAACGAAAAATGTTATCGTGCCTTTGAGCAAACTCAGCTGGATTGAGATATACTTTATCTATATAATACACAGACAAATCTGCAATATTTTTTGTGTATTTACTATGTTCATGTCCATAGGTGGCATTAAACAATTGAGGGGGATATAAAAGGTTTTTAGATCATTTGTGTTGGGTTATACACAATGAGCTGATGTTGGGGATCACTGCACACTGTAAGCTTCTGCAACTTGAAAAAAGTGCACTTTTGAGATTATTTAAAGATATGTTTTTCCATATACTAAGTTGACACACCCTATTTTCTTGTATTATATTGGGAGAACTCACACTTATTCACTTAATAATGATGGTCAGGTCATACAGCTGATAAACATGCACATGGATGTATACTTTTAAATACAAGTTTTACACTCAGTGGCTGTCAACCCATGGACTAACAGGCTGTGTTGGTGCTGCAGTATCTGCTTTGAAACTTGACACAAGCATTTGTTCCTCTCAGATATAGATCTTGCCAATACGCTCTGTAAGTTCAACTCTTAACACAGTCTTAGTTTTTAAAACACTAACATATTTGATTTAAATATATCCAATAATAATTATACATACTAAAATCTGCTCAACTAAATGTTAGTTAATGATTGTAACAATGAATTACAAGTGTTGAGGTATTATAAGTACAACAAGATCAGCTATATAATAGCCACAATGATATAGCACGGACCACAATGGCAGATTTTAATACATGCATCTGTCTGTCCCCAACGTGAACTTCAATATTAGACTCTTATAATTAACATTAGGTCTAACACTCTCATTCTACACATTGCTATATCAGTATTACAAGTAGCAGGCTCACATTGCTTGTTTTAATAAGAGTCCCGTATCCATATTGAAATGACCAAAGGGTTGAGGATAAGGGTGCCTCTGCCTATTGTATCCTTTTGTATATCACTTTACTTCTTTTGCAGATATCTAGTAGCCAAACTCAGTTTCATGCCCTTAAGGAAAAAATAGGCTAAACAGAGAACTAGATATTCGTTTTCATACACAAAACATCAGTAACTGATCACTGCACTCTTCAAATGAGAATGACATACAACCCTATACTGCAAAAATATTATATTGTATACATAAATGTTATTGGGGAGTTACACTTCTACATGAGTAGTAGTAATAGCAGTAACCGTCACTAGTGAATGTTGCTAATGGTAAAGACATCATTAAAGTAGACTTTGTGCCATAGAAATGAGAGTGTTAAGAAGTATGTATGTGGGGAGTATAGCCTGATAAGATTATATTGACTAGGATTAAGAAAGGAATGCTTAGATAGTTTTGTAATGTGTATAGAGAATAATTGACAGTTTGTTAATACAGATGGATGATGACTTACCAATGTAGAGGAGACAATAGAAGTCTGTGAAGATAGTAGCAGGTGGCAATCCTTAATTTTTGTCTACCCCTATAGGAAATAGGCATAACAATATGCACAACAAGTATCTAGGTTTTGTTAAACAGTACTTAAGTGTATTATATGTATACTTTCTGCTAGTACAACTTCACACTAGCTCTGTGGTTGAGTGCTCAGTGTATCTGATCATCAAGCCAGTCTTGTGAATTTTATTTCTGTGTTTGTGTGTATTCAAAATGTGTGTATTTTGGCTATTTTAGTTGTACGTTAATAAGCTGCATGTTTATCACAAAAGCTCACCTACCCTGGGATCTATTTGCGGGGTTTAATCTGTCCCTGGGAAGTTTAATATGAACAATAAAAACTGTTATTAGATTGCAAACGGAGCAGCTGAACAGTATAAATTCTTGTGACAGCTGACACAGACTGAAGCCTGTGAGCACCCACTGGCAACACTCGCGGGGAGATGTTGTGTTGTGTAGCAAGGTCTATCCAGTCATGGATGAACATGGTGAAATAAAATACAGGTGTTGGGCTAAGGTGTCTGTGTGTGTGAAGTGGTGGAAATTTATTGTTCTTTAACTAGTACAGCTATTGAACTGAGAACATTTATATTTAAGCATAGACGGCTATGGGATTCAGTGGCCACTCAACATCAAATGACAAACAACATTGTACTATGAAAAAAATATTTTTTGAAAGCTTTACTGTAAACAATAACAGTATGCTATTACTAATCACCATATTTAAAAACACTTATTAATTGTATACATTACTGATGTAGATTTAACATTCAAAAGTAAGTTGTTAGTGAAATGCTTGTGCATAGAAAGTGACAAGCAATGACACAATAAAAATTGACAAACTCAAGAGAAATGGCAGTTGTTAACTTATTCCCTAAAATATTTTATATTTAAGCTTTTAGGCCTGAGACATTCTAGTTATTTATTGAAACAGTTAGCTGCCAATATAAAATATGAAACTTATTCTTTAATATACAGAAAAGCAACAAACACACAGACACATTCATATATGTAGATATGTATGTATATTGATCCATTCCATCAGCAACACAGAACCAACAGACTAAAGGGGGCTGAACAATAGAAACAACACCTTTGAGAATTGCATTAGTTATTATTTACGTTTTTTCCTGATTCCCATTAAGTTTTAATTTTGACAATCATTGTTGCTGCTCATGGTACATAATAAATGCTGATATTGTTGACAAAACATTCTCAGTTATTGAATTCTGCTCCTGAGCATAGTGATCACATCATTCCAATTAAATGTATGTGTGAGGTCAAAAGGACTGAGGTACCTGTAGCTCATCACAGCTCAACTGTAGCCTGCTGCTAGAAGCTACTAATGTACAGGAATCTCAGTGGGTTCCCAGTCCAAATTTTATCCAACTCCCTATACACTCTCCTGGATAATACAATGTAAAGTGCTCACATGCAGACAATGAGAGCTCATTGTGAGATGAAAATTTACAAATGTCAATGACAAATGTATCATGATTAAAAAAAAATCTACGCAAAGCTTAAGAATTTTCATGATAACTATTTTTGGTTATTCTGCACATATGAATTGACTTTAATATTTTTTTTGAGTTCTGCAATAATTATACATAGTTATCGCAATTTTTTGTTAAAGAGCCCCTGAACGATATGTGCCATTGTAATGTGCGACGACAGCAAAATAACTACACTTAAAAATACTCAACGCTGCGGTGACTTCTCCCCAACCATCAGCGACGTCAAGAGACTCCGGTGACTCTACAACACAGAGCAGCAATTTCAACTAACGCTTTTACACGTGGCTCTGTGGCAAACGTTAGTCGTGTGCTCCTAATACTGTAATGACGATGAATTTGATTTATTGTCTTGACAGCGAAGCGCGCAGTATCAAGGCACATCGCCATTATCTAGGTAGTTAACTTTGCCTCATCACTGCCGTGCCTCCGGATGAGTCACATCTTGTAACTTTAATTAGTTTATAACATAAAAACGCGTCAAGCTCACTACAAACCATTTCATATTCATTTGCGGGGTGCGGCTTTCCCGTGTTCACTGATGTGTTGCGGCCGGCCTACGCGGACACCAGCGTGCACTCATGAACATAGCAGCGGCGGCGCGGGCAGCGATCAGTTTCTCCGACTAGGTGCTGTAGAAAATATGTTCTCGAAAGACAAATACTATTATTATTATTCATCAATCTTCTCTCTCTCTTCTTGATAATACTGTCTGCTTCTGCTGTAGGTAAATATTTGCATGACGACAATTTGCGACGGCTGCGGCAGGGCTGGTCCTTCCGCTCGGTTATGTAGCGCGCGGTTTTGTCTGGATTTTATGCATTCGATAAATTATTGTCAGAACACAGTGAAAACGACTTGAATGGAGTAATGTTAGTAAATACAGGGTGGGCCATTAAGTTGAGCGGATTAAAAAAATCATAGAATGAAAGCTACAAAGTGTTAGGAAGATTATTTATATTTTTAATAAAGCGGACACATGGGAATTTAACTTTTTTAAAATAACATCACCGAGAGATGAACCATATAGATGTACACGGTCGTAGAATCAAGACTTCAAGTTCGAAAAAATTCACTGGCACATTGCTCGTGGGAAAGCGGACATCTCCTCGCGAATGCTGTGTAAGAGCTGTGCAAATACTTATCGGTTTATTAGCGTAAACGCGACTCTTGGGGTATTCCTAGAGAAAAAAATTCAGTGCCGTGAGAACT
The DNA here is from genome assembly GCA_018244795.1 of Parelbella ahira ahira. Classification (NCBI taxonomy): domain Eukaryota; kingdom Metazoa; phylum Arthropoda; class Insecta; order Lepidoptera; family Hesperiidae; genus Parelbella; species Parelbella ahira. Next base: position 9,689 of record DWME01007930.1, read on the forward strand.
GGGCTCTGGGGAGGCCAAGGAATGTCCCCTTGTTTCTATATCAGTTTTCTACTAAACATTTCGTTTACTGGCAGCTAACTGCTAAAGACTCGCTGGATGTATGGGATGTCGCGCCATCTTGGTGAAACCTGATCCTGTTGTTGTAGGCTTTAAAATTATGCAGTTCTGGAAATAAAAAGTTACTTAATATTGCTATACGTAGCGATTAGTATTTACTGATACAGTCTTACCTTCTTATTTTCGAAGATATGGGATATGCTGATATGATAATGAGGTTCATCAGAAAAGAGAATATTGTTCAAACCTTGAAAGCGCTCTGACATTGTTTCGACAAAAGCATGGCGTAGATGATGGTCATTCGGTTTAAATTCCTGCACTAATTGAAATTTAAGCTCTTTTACCAAAATACGCCTTAGAGGCGTTCTTGATATGGCGAGTTTAGCCGATCTCTTTTGGGATATTAACTAGGGATCGTTCCGTACAGATGTCGTATTTCGCTAAGTTTCCTCTGTTCGTATTGACCTTGGACTTGGTGTCTGATTCAGTGTCAAACCCGTAGACTAAACCCGTAGAATTTTAGATCATTTAAACTAACAGCGAAATAGTGCATGAATCTCGATTTTCGTTATAAGTCTTTATACGGAACGCACGGTGTTCACTCGTGAAACAGTCCATGGCGATTAAATATCCGAGAACAAAGCTTTGCGCGTGAAGAGATCGAGAATCGTGTTACAATACACTTCACACTTGTATTCGAACCATACCTATCACAATGTGGAAGCGTCAACCGCAAAGGGAAAATATTATCTCGTTAATTGGCGGGCGCGCGGGATAACACTCCGATTGCCTGACATCCTACTAGTTCGTTACATATGTATAGCAGTATCGTGTCGGTGGCCAGTGTTTAGAGCAGTCGGCATCCAACACGTGAGCACGCTGTTGGCTAATTAGATGACAACCCTTAACCTATCTTAGTCTTCAGAAAAATAACGTCAATGCCTAGTGAACATAGTGTTGCACTCGTGCAGCTTATTACAATGTCAAGGTTGAAAAGCAGTTAGTTTTCTAATCGTGTTCATTTAGAACATTTGATTGTTATTGAGCACATATACTATTTATTTAATAGCTAATATAGAAAAAAAAATCGTAACATCACGCCCGTAATCCCCGAAGGGGTAGGCAGAGGGGTGCACTACACCCCACGTTTCACCAGTTACGTTTAAGTCCAATGGAATAGGTGGTGAGCCTATTGCCATACACCGGGCAATGATGGAGACTCCGAGTAACTACTAGAAATTTTAAATTAGAAAAATCCAATAGTACCCGACCCGGGGTTTGAACCCAGGACCGCCCGATTGCCAGTCGCGTTTGTAACCACTCGATCAACGAGGCAATCTAAAGAATAGATCATTTGTGTTCATTGGTTCAATTTAATTATAGTTTTGTTGACGAAGTCAGACGAATTTTTTTTTAGTTAGTTTTCATGTAGAGGTACATAATAAAAGTGGTAGTTTCATTTTGACGTGCAAAAAGTGTTCTATTGAACCAATTTTGAATAAATGACTTTTGAAGTTGAATTTGAAAGGGCTTTCACCAGCTATTTCTACTGCTGACTAACTATAACAACACGAATCCATTTCAAAAGCCACAGATTTGTTACTGTGGCTTGTTGTTTGCTATCCTCTGCATATATTCTTTCGGAACCTATGCCCTAAAAGTCCGTTTGAAGTCGAGGGGCAACTCGATGTTAAATTCTAAGGTGTGTAAGTTTCCTCACTGTGTTTAGCTTCACCGTTAGTGAGTGATGTTTATACTTAAAACGCATATTGTTAAGAGGTGCGTGCCATGGATTTCAACCATGGCGCGGAGCGGAGGGCTGACAGATTTAACGGAGCTTTATACACGTTCAATAATTACGAGGGTAGAGTATAGGCGTATGAACCAGCGCCGATTGCCGCACCGGCTCCTGGCAAAACATGAAAAATTTTCCATTTTAATATTAGATATGTCTTGATTGTATGTAGAGTACAGTTTCTGCCATACACTGCATGCGTGTCCCATGCACTTTGAACCTGCCTTTTTCTGAAAGCAGTTATGCACCTGACGGACCAACTGAACCTCACCTACCTCAGTAGGGGAGGTTACATAAATAATTTAATGAAAAATTAATGGGGTACGTGTAACACGCACGGAAATACGTCCGAGCGGCGCGATGAGCACCGTAATCGCTCCTAGCACCCGCGTGTATGTAAAGGAAAACCACAATTTGACGGAAACAGATACATACATATATTGTAATAGTATTCTCGTGCCACATTCGGCCTATGACGGATGGTTCGAGGGGCACAGCTCTACGCTCGACTGTTCGCCTTCTTGCGACGCTCGGAACTGCCCGAGGCGTGGAGTAGGACCACAGTTGCCACCTGTAAAGTTTATTCTCTTCCGCTTTAAGAATACTGACTCCCTTGGTGTAATAACG
>DWME01007931.1:0-12166 GCA_018244795.1 Parelbella ahira ahira
GTAACGTGACAAACCGTCCCGAACCGACACGTAGCTCGCGGTACCGTCACATCACTTCAGCATTCCAACAGTTTGGGAATAGCTGACTCAATCCAACCAACTACGAATATAAGTCTGAGCTGTTAGACGGGAAACCATATGTTTTCAATTAGGTTATATGGGTGCCAGCGCTACGGTGTCGTACGAGTTACTGCCCTCGTCGCCCAACTAGCGTTTCAACCTAATCTGTACACATTTTCCTATCAGATCTTCAAATGAATGGAACGAAAGTAATGAATTAAACCTTCAGTCTGAAAACCACGTTGACACGTAATTATTTAGCAAAGCGACAAATAGGTTAAACCGTGGAGGTAAATAAATGAACTTCTAAAGCTTTCACAATTATCGACCTTCCAGTTTATCCTTCTGTGTACTATCAGACGGCTAATCGGATTATTTACAATGTCTTCGGATAACACGGCTACTAACATTTTTAATTTTATTTTAGCTACGTGAATTGCTTTGGACTTGTTTTATTATTTAACAGAAGTGCTGATATAAGTTTCGTAATATCAATAGAGTATCAAAACTGGAAGGCGATATTCCGAAAGAGATAATGACATGATTAATGCTAATGTTATAGAGAACAGTGGGGATCATAAAGGAAAACCCACTTATATTGAAGAGTCTGATGCTCATAAACATGTGTACAAATGAAGTTAAAGATGCTATTCTAAAATTTGTCCGCAAATGCTTATTAATAACGCTGATCCAGTGTTAATAGAACAGCAAACGAGCTTCATCGCCAATTGATGTTGAACGATTCCTGTAAATGAGTATCTTCAAACTCCAATATTACTCGAGTTCTAAGACCAATCGCGTCAATACCCTTGTGTACCGAATTATAACTCCTCGAAAGTTATAACACTCTTAAAACCGCACCATAATAGTTCCTCTAATACATAAATAACTAAAGCGGCGATCCGTTGGGACCTGAACATAAAACTAAATAAATAAATAAAACTAACTAAATAAAAATAAATAAATGTATGGAAGGGCTAATGCCCTTTCATACATTTTTGGGAACTTAAAACGTATAAAAATATTATAGATATTTATCTAAAACTAGAATCAAATTTGCAAAAGTTGTTTATTAAATTATTTTCATTTTTTTCTAGCAGCATAAATCAACGTACGAAAATAAATCGAAATGAACATCCAATCACTCTCCATTTACTATATTTCTAGAGCAACCCAAGCCATACACTCGTACTTATGTTTTATTTAATATTTTATAAGATTTCTTTACTTACGCAAAATAAATACAAAACCGTTTAAAAAAAGAACCCTAATACGTGTATTTTCTGGGCTCTATCGCACGCAAAATACGTATGCTTCATTACCCCGGAGTGTGTTGCCAGTGGAGATTTTAATCCTGTGATATATCTTTTTCTTTATCGATAGTTTATTCGCCACGTTCCAATTTATATACACTTTTCTGCGTCATAAATCTGATCGTTACTTATAAAACATAAGAAACAGCCAACATTTAATCAAAATCAAACACTTTTATTTATGTTTTTCAATTTAAAAGAAAAAGGGCTGAACCAATAACTATATTCAAACTGAAGAAGGTTAATAGCCTATTTTATCTGTATTCATAATTAATTAACATCCACAAACCAAAACATTGTGTACCTACCCCTAGATCACAACAGTACCTTTTAGAAGGAACTTACACAAGTCTACAGAGGACTCGCCGATTTAACTCAATGAATTTTAACGTACATACTCGTATGTATCTACAAACAGTCTCCTTATGTCAAAAAACTAAGCCATGACCCATTATTCAACGGAATGTACAACACAACAGGTGAAACGTGAGATTACTACACTCCTCTGTCTATCCTTTCAGGAAATCACAAACGTGATGTTATGTTCGATTCATCATTACTATTTAAATTCAACGTAAACTGAACCGTCACTCCAAGAAAACAACATAGGAAATGACGTCGAATCTTTTTACATAACCGAATGATAGAAATACGGAAACACATAGATAAGAAGTATTAAAAACAGTAGTATGCATATTAATAATGATTCATCCCTCAAATCATTAAATCTTTCATTCACCTTCACTAGATTTATTACCGCTGCAAAATATCAGTATTTAACATGACTTGTTCTGCATCACACAATAAGGTATCCATGGTTAACGTGCGAAATGTTTTCTTCGAATATTGCCGTAGATATCTGTGAAATCTTTAACTACTTACAACGAAATGGGCCATTTTAAATGTAATGCTTGATTTAACAACATTACCTAACATCAAATCAATTAAACGATATCTAGTAGTTAATGCAATAAATAACTCTATTTCCCATTAATAATAATATGGATTAAAACATGAAAGCCTTTGTATTAAGGACAAATAATAACAGTAGATTTTTTATATAATATCCGAACCCATAAGTAAAATCATTTTGACCCATATTATGGTAGTTTGCGACCCTTATTGGTTTACCCCATTTTATTATTGCCGCCCCAAAAAACATACCTTATAGAAAAAAATATTGTTGCACGTATTCGAAGCTTTGACTACCCATAACACATGTGGTAAGTAAAGATTATTAAATACAATTTATAATAGTATGACACTCGCAAAACTAAAGTACACCCCCACGTTTCACCCTTTACGTTTAAGTCCCATGTAGTAGGTGGTGAGCCTATTGCCATACACCGAGCACAATTCCAGACTCCGAGTCACTACTAGAAATTCTAAATTAGAAAAATCCAATAGTACCCGACCCGGGATTTGAATCAAAGACCTCCCGATTGGCAGTCGCGCTTGCAACCGGTCGACCAACGAGGCAGTCAATTTTCGTTTAGTGCGACATAATAATAAGACTGGTAATATTTGACTAATTGTTAGATGCTGACCCAACCCGACCGACCCTGACCCTGTGAAAATGAGAGATCTCTCATCAATATATCCTATACATTCACTCCGATTATAAGTCATCACTATAAAGTTTTTTACACGTTGAGAAAACAAAGAGCGAAATTTCCAAAACTGATTTTCGCGCCCGTTTTATACATACACGAATCGCTCATATCTATTGGTATTTTAAAAAAAATGTACTGTACATATTGTGCCCTTGCTATTGCTTTATTACTACTGTAGATCGCAAACAAATGGTTTATTACTTTTCTCACTGTATTGTTACTACTGTAACAATAATATTCTGTAGCGCAAAGTCAACGTTGAAGTGTCCATAACTACTATTAATATTTGCTCTTATTCTCTTGAACAATATTCCGCTCTAACGAACGATATTATTATATATTTTGTTATAACGAGAAGACAATACAGTTGATCGGTTGGCACCAGCACCTATTCTTTGGGATGGTTACTACGCCTAGACAAACGTACTATAGGACAACCTACACTAAGACGGGACGACGATATACGCAAAGTGGCTGGCAGCAATTGGAAACGAAATGCTGAAGATCGAGCTCAGCAGCGTGTTGTTGGAAAGGCCTATGTCCAGCAATGGATCGGAATAGTCTGATAACGATGATGATTAAATACAGTTCTGTGATATGCACTAGTACACGTTCCAATCACTTTCATATATATTTACTATAAACAGATAGAGACAACGCTTGTGGAATTTCAATAAGAATTAGCTCTGCGCACTGTTGTCGTTTCTGTACGTTTCTGTATTGTGTAGCCTCACGTCTCAAACGCAATATACTTGGACACAATCTATTTGCGCCAATATTGCCAGCCTTTTATTTTCATCTCTTATGAACATGGAACAATGAGAATTTCCTTCTAAATTCTTTAAATTCTTTGACATGTGTAGCAAAAGATGTAAGTAAAATGATACTAAATATGATTACATTCTTTTTTTTATTTATTTTTATTTACTGCGTACTTTTCTGGCGTTACTAAATTTTATGTACATAAAAGCACATATGAACTGTTACAAAATACATACATGAACACGTTAGAGGCCGCAGAGCATCAACTGGTCAACTGCGGAATGGTAAAGAGTTTCCTTGAATAGGAACTCTGAAAGGATTACCATGTCAAACAATTATTCGATTATAGTGTAAAAAGAAGCGCCAATGTCATATATAATAAAAGGTAAGAACAGGCAACAAATTTTAACGTTTTAGTAATATCACCCAAACAAGTTAGGTAGGAGCTGTAAGGTCATGAATAAAGATCAAAATTAACTGTTGAGTGGCAAGCGTTACAATGTTGACTTAGGACAGTATGTCAACCGGAAGCCTCAGACAAACAAATAGACCCGCCTAATAGACAACAGTACACGTAAAAATAGACCTTCATTACACTAATGACGTCTGTTAACTATGGGCCTATCAAATGTATTGTACGTACTATAATGAATTAGGGAGGAAATAGACCCCGTTGGTGCCTATATCATGTAAGGATCCGTTATCTCAACAATTTTGTGTGTAAGATTTGAATCATGCCAATTAATTAAATGAAAACGCTTTCATCTCTGAAGGAACTTCAGAACAGAAACAAGATGAATCAAGCCAAAAAATAAAGACGACTCCCAACTATTTCCTATTGCCTACATTGGAATTTAGCTACTGCTCACGAAAAAGAAAGAATTTGTATATCTATCACAGGAACATTATATTAAATATCTAAGATGCCGTAACAGTACAATAAAATAAAAACATTTGTAGTTCTGTAACAATGTAAGGCCGACTCGTACATTCGCGACATATTACCATCAAGGGACCGAAGCTTACCTATTTTCTTGAGGCCAATTTTAAATTAGTAAATGGCAGTTGTTAGTCATACCATTGATACAAAGTACCAAGAATGTTAAGACAACTTTCAGAAGATTATATGAGTGTATGATATACCGTATATCTGTAGTTTCATAAAAATACAATTTATTTTGACTAGATCTTCGCATTTTAGGTGGTTTTTAGCCCCGGAAAGGCCGCCTGAAAATGAAGAATTTAGGAATTATACAAAACATACCTTACAAAACATTGTCACAACAAAGACAACGATATGTAGATATTTTAAAGTGTATATTATTATTACGACGTATTAAATATCTATATGTATGTACATATAATAGTTGAATCATAAACGAAAAAATATCTAACTACCTATTCGCATTACACGGCGTGTGATTCAGTTAATTGGAACGTCTCTCTAAATAGGTGAACGACGACGCTACATGCCACTTTATTTTGCATTGGTACAAGAGTTACATAGATAATAAAGATTTTCAGTATGTTCATTTGTATCGCGATGTTTAAATCAGGGCAATTTACAAAAGAGAAAAGAAAAATTTAGCTTATTCTCTTCCATGATACATATTAGCGATGCGTGATTCTGTGTCCAGCAGTGAACGAAAACAGGCTGTTGATGATTCGCATGGCAATGTCAACATTAATGATCTTTAAAGAAAACTGGAGGGCATAACTTTTACATAGATAAATAGATACGTCGCATTGACTAATAACGATATGGTCTGAATTCTTTCATTTAGATACAACAGCCGCAGCAATGGATTCGTTTTTTTCCACATATGCCGCGTACGATTTTCAGTCACAAGACTCGGCAGCTAACATATACGAACCGGTTTTTTTATTCCGCATTCGGTTTTCCCACACAGTGAGACTGCGCGCATATGTTTGAATACGCTGCTGTAAACCAAACAAGAAAAACGTTCCGATAAATCGCAAGATACGGACGAGACCTTACGAACGGATCTATACATACATATAATAACATCCTTCGAAGGAAAATATTCGGAATAATGTAATAGATAATAAATAAACGGTACTAACAATAAAATAATGTAATATTTATTACTTAAATTAATATTTTCTTATTTTTATACCATTGCCTTCTGTGAAAACTGTACACAAGGGAAACCTTTTAAATACAGATAGGTATACTTTTTTTCGTCATGATTATAAGTACTCAGTTGTGAGAAGCCACATAAAAACGGAATATAATAATGAAAAAAAGAAAAACCAACAAGTTCTTATATCGTTACAATGTTTCTTTTTTAAAAATAACCCAAGACCGAATATACCTGCATTACAAAAGCATTTAATATTCAAATTGGCTTATGAATAAGATACTACAGAAAAAGGATATTCAAATCCTTTCAACATTAATGCAAGGATGGAAATGCAATTTTATAAAAATCGAAAAAGCGAACTCCAACTCGATTCATGGATCCATACATAATACAAATATCTATTTCTGCACAGAAGCAGCTTTGTTTTCATCTGTTGTGTTTCGTTATTAATGGGAATTACGTATTTGGGTATACAACATACCTACTTAGAGTTGGATAAACGCACGTCATCCCCTTGTTGTTCACACATAATCGTAACAATTTATTTGCATAATAACATTTGTGCAATGTGGCAATCTTAATAGATCCTATATATCCTAACTAAATTCGAGTAAGCATGCAAAGATCTTTGTCTAAATTATTTATACCTATTACATAATGAATCAATACTTAATATTTATATATGTGCACATTGTACAGTTTGGTTTTAAAATACAGATTGTCAAATTATATTAATAGAATATTATTATTAACTTAAACTAAAACTTAGACATATTGAAGTTAAAAAAAACCAATCAAGGTAAATACACACACATTCAATAAGTATCGTAACATCACGCCTGTAATCCCCGAAGAGGTAGGCAGAGGGGTAAAGTACACTCCCACGTTTCACCAGTTACGTTTAAGTCCCATGGAATAGGCGGTGAGCCTATTGCCATACACTGGGCATAATTTCAAACTTCGAGTCACTATTAGAAATTCTAAATTCGAAAAATCTAATAGCACCCGATCCGGGATTTGTCCCCAGGACCTCCCGACCGCCAGTCGCACTTGCGACCACTCGACCAACGAGGGAGTCAACTGAGTATCAGTGATTATAATCATTGATATTTATTAACATCATTATAACTATAAGTTTGCATTGAACAATAACGTATCTCTTTGATCATTAAAGCACTCATATACCTAGGTATATACCTTTAACTAAACCAATTAACCTTTAACTGACAATTTTTATACTTTTAAAACTTGCTACCTTACTATAAAAATAACACAATAACAAGCATTTTATGTGTGATGATTGATACAAGTTTATTTACAATTGTTTGTTCGATTAGTAGGGAGGGTAATTTAAGAAATGCCTGTAAAAATTCGATGTTAATGTGATAGACAATTATTCACTTAATTAGGACAAATTAATGAAAATAATAATAGCTAAAAAATTCAATTTACTTCTTGACAGTTACCAAGAACGAAATATAGGGTAAAGTTATTTGTAATATCGCATTAATTTCAATGTAACACTTAAAGCTTGTTAATAAAAAAATACTTTACCAATAGGTGACAAGTTTGTCTGTCTGTCAACTTGTGAAATTAAAAAAAATATTTTAGTCATTCATAACTCGTCACTTTAATTTGCCTTTATTTTCATTACTGGCAACCGCATAGTGTTATTGGCATAGCGAATATACTCTGTGATAGAATACTTAGTAACAGAATTCTCCAGGTCGAGGTCAGTCCATCTCTTGGGTACATGCATCTACAGTGTTCACCTCACGTTCGACCTTGTATAATTAATGTTTATATTGAGTTATATTTGCCTTCAGTAAGTCCGAATATTATTAAAACAAAACCAATTATCATCATCGGGCTATTCTCGTCCACTGCTACTGAGCACGCTACTGGACTCAATCTTTAGCTCTTGAGATCCATCCGCTGTCAACCACTTTGAGTAACTTTCAGCCAAAAAAGAAATAAATCAAAACTTATCCTGAGACATCTCCACACACAACCGCCTGATTCCAAAATATACACTGCTCCTGACTGCTGCTGTTTGCTGCTGACTGTATTATAGATATACATATATGCTAACATAGATCTTTTAACTTTTTTAAAATTCTCTCTTGCACGATCGACGGAAGCCTTTGCACTATTTTTAAAACACTCAGTATAAGGGCCGTTAAAGCGGCGAACAGTGTAGCGTACATTCAAAGGGCGTCTTTAACACCGCGTCTCGAGAGCTCCGACTCTTCGTTGACCTTCAACGACATATGTATCAACATGTATCACGGTAACCCTTCAATATGGGTGAATCGGTCAAAGTACAGACTTTTAAATCTGCATGTTATTCAGATGAGATTCCCTAAGAATCGACTACTATCTACAATAATTATGCTATCGACTATTGTATACTAGAAGTGACCACCTAGGTTCTCAAAAATAGCAAACGCGTCTGTGACAAACTTCAAATAAATCAGATATTTCCGCAATCCTTTTACGATTTTAAATTTAGTAATTTTGAGTTTGAATCTACATTGATTAGATAAATAACTCTAACTATCCTATAGTCTTGTTATTGCAGATATCTATGGACGGCAACAATGCCCTGTAATTGCTCCATTTCAAATTTAAAGGACTGCTAAGTTCAAGCAGTAAGCTAATCACACGAAGATGTCGTTGGTGTCAACTAGCTCCACTAAGTGTTCCTAAGGCAAGTTACTGTTTATTTAACCAGTCAGGAACTTAAAGTTCATTAGCCTAAGAGCTTATTTAGATCTCCAGATTAAGAAGAGATATATCCGTTGCTGTGACGTAGGTATATACAATATACATAGATGGGTTGCGCAAAATAAAAGTATTCTCGTTCCGTACGGAGCAAGGGGATCAGGGACAACAGTCCGTGAAGTTTTCCCGCATCGTATCTGTTTCGATGCTAGACGACGTTAGAAAAACTAGTTACAAGTTCCACTCCACTGCAATCCCAGTTGCAAACAAGCGGCAGTATCACAAACTTTCTAGGGTCTAAAATCTGTTACACCAAGCGCCAGCCGCTTAAAAGTCGATTAGCAATACTTTTACTTTTTTTATATTAAGTCGTCATCGTGGTTGTTCTACACATAGAATAGAAAGTTATCCTTCACGGGACACTTCCAAATAATTTTGACAGTACAAACAGAACAGCTTTAAGCTTTAATCTGAATGCAACGTGTTCCCATTGTAGAAAAAAAATCATATAAGAGTACATCGCTATTGACTTGTCCTTTAATAATATTAAACTTTGTAACAGTAATTCTAATATACAACTCTCCATATCTTCTCTAAGAACATTTGTTAAGCTCAAGTATATTCGAAGCCGTATTTACGAGTCGTCTTCAAAACCAGCAAATACTCTCAAGTTACACTCTAGCAAGCTCTAGAATAAACACGTGTCGTGGCTACCATGACAAATAAACCCGCGAACTTAGAAGAAACTTCGCCAACTACGAATAACTTGAGGATTAATCAATTTAAGACTGCATTTGCGTACTCTACAGATATTTTGTAGAAAGCTTTTATTAATTTGACTACATTTCATCACAGAACAATTATGATAGCACATGGACATGATAGTACATGCATACATACTAAATGCGTTATCGTCTTCTAATTCGCAATTGGCCAGCGTGGTAGATTATGGCCTTACCCTTCTCATTCAACATCTGTACATTTAAACGTATAATGTTAAGAATTTTTACTCTTCACTTGAATTAGATGCGCAGTATAATTAAGTAGGCCATAAGTAACTCATTAGCCGAAGGTTAATATTTTGGAAGTTAAAACAAGGTAACGATAAAGCATTCGCTACAAGTCGAACTCCGGCGAACTTTTAGGGAACTAATTACACTGTAATATGGGGAAACTTTTAAGGAACTTGCCGCGCTTATTGGATGTTTTTCTCATATAAACTTACGGATAAGGACTACAGGAACATAATATAATGAACTCTACGTTCTATTATCGAAGAAGTTACGAAGAGCTGGAGTAGTTGCTATACAGGGAAGTTGTAAAAACTTGTAGTCTCGTAGCTTGCGTCCGTAAATATACCTGCAAATTATTATTATTATACTAGGTACTTATACACTTTTACACTGTGTTGCGTATTATACTGTACGTATACATTGTATTATTATAGTATACTTATACACGTAAAGGTGGTACAACATGTACATATATACAGATGTGCCTCACACGGTACAGTGACATAGTTATTACAGCACATTTTTATTTAAACAATTTGTATTTCGGTCCGAAGGGTGTTCCAAATCATATGTATACAAGGAGCGCTTGTCTTGGTCTAAACATAAATACTATAGTATGTTAACTGTGTAATATTAAAAATACTATGTTTTATTCTAAAATGGCATGAGTATTGCTAATTAATTACAATGAAAAACTAATTAAGCAACACTTTTAGGGACACATCGAGATATAGTATTATTGGATATCGGTAAGTCTTCCCGGACACAGATAAATAACTCATTCTTCAACGGAACATGGAGAGTGAAGAAAGCCTACAAAGCATAGTTCAACTTTGCAATTGACCCGCTATTCGGCTCAAATTTCTAATTTGGCCGTCTCCTACGCCGCGCAAAATTTTTGTGTTATGAATTTTAGAACAACCTTGAATATTTAGCTGAGAGAAACAAATTTGAGTGGAACCAGTTATTTTGAAACACATTATTTTGTTATGAAAATGCCACAGGCTGTCGAGGCTGCCGTGCGGGCTATCCAATGTTCAGTGCTCACTCACTCATTCACTCTGTACCTAATATCAAATAGCACAAAACCACTTTCTGAGACCCAACACAAATAAATTGCTACTCCTGAAAGCTACTGCTGCGGGATTCTGTGTTAACAAGTATACCCCTTTAGATTGAAGAACTCCTTGACCTTCCTTGAACTGGACTAGATTGAATGATTAGCCATTTGATGCTCCACAATAATAATAGGTACAATGGTAATGTTTTATGACTTTCCAAACATCAAATACCCGAATGAATCAACCCAAAAGGGTAATTAACGTTCAAAACAGTTTTACCTTTCATTTTATTAACTACGCTACAACCTCTATGGATTTTAATTCCGTGTCCACAATGTACAAATGTGCTAAGCTAACGTGTATCATATATAGAAAACTATACGTTCTTGGGTCAAAAGATAAACGAACTATACTTGAAATACAATCAAATTACAGGAGAAAATAATGTAGGAATTAAAATTAAGTATTAACTTAAGCATTACCTAATCTATCTAAATAAAATTTAATGATACAGGTTTACAGTTGTGCACGCGTCACGCGAAAACTATTAGTAGATTTCTATCAAACTTTTATAAATTTTACTTCTTAGACACTAGGCCTTTATCTGAAAAAAAATATATATCTTAATTTAATGCAAAGCAATAAAAGTTTTAAAAATTACTATTTTTAGTTTTTTTTTTTTATTGGCAAAGTATATTTTTGCGTTTAATATTTTTCATGTTTTCTTTGTACATAAAATATATTGTTCAAAAATTGTAAATCTGTACATAAACAATGTAGACGAAGTCGCGGGTACCAGATTGGCCTCAACATTCCTAGAAAATACCTACTTATTACATTCAGTAAATCATAAATGTCGCTTAAAATGGCACTTAATTGAATTATTTAGGTGAATCAACTTTATTTACTAGTTAAAGTCAAAATAACAATCAGAGATTAACTTTGACTTACAGCAAGCAAGAATGTTATCTACACATCTCGAGCGCAAGCGTTTTCGCCCGAAACGCTGGCATTCAAAGCGACCGGTTGCAAAGGCGAGCTGAACATCTACCCAAATGTCAACGTCACATGCCCCAAGGCGACGCTAAGAGCGTTAGGAACTTTGGAGATAATGTTCCTTGACCTTTATTGTATTGAGCATGCACACTGCTTCAAGCAACGGTTAAGAACTTGGTTTAAAGTCTTAAACGCACATCTCTTGCCTTGAGTACCATTAATTTTTGTCACAACTCTAAACAAAGTCAGTCAAAACGGGAAACACTATATAAAAATTATTATCGATAGTTTTACAGTGACATGGAACCGTTGCAGTCGATATTGAATTATCACAAAGTAGAACAGTCACTATGGCTCAGCATCATACAAAGTGGAAATCTAAAATTTAACACTCAGCTAATTTATCGAGGCCACCAAATCAAGAAGGCCGTTTCCATTACGGACACTTGATTTGTCACGGTAGCTGATTCATTAGACGTGCATTAATCTTTTGAAGACGGCGTGGCCGGACCTCGGGGG
>DWME01007932.1:0-12166 GCA_018244795.1 Parelbella ahira ahira
GTGCCATTGGAGAAGCCTATATCCAGCAGTGGACGGGAGTACGCTGATAATGATGATGATAATGTTCATGATGATGATGATGATTAAGTACGGCAGGTCTATAAGGATAGATATTTGGCGCTCGGTGCTCTCTGCCTTGGTGATATAACCCGAGCGCGATAACTTGGGACCTGAGCGATGACGTCACAGCGGGGAATTTGTACGATGCAGAAAATGTTATTATGATGATTTTATCTTGCATTCTAAGATGTTGTTATCAATAGGAAAAATATATTCAAATTTAAAATTTTAATCAGTGAAAGTATTACACGTATGCACATACATATATGTATAATATAGCACTGAGGACTCAAGCTATTAGTCGAGGTCAACATTGCTTAGTAAATATTGGTGCAGAGGCCATTGAGGTTTTTTAGAACATGTATCATAAATGTGTACATATATGATACAGAACAAAACACCATTCTAATTTTATTTTAGCAAAATCGGTATAGAAAAGAATAAAAAATAGAGGGAACAAATTATACGAAATTGAACAGTTTAAAACAGATACTGGGGTCCGCGTGTTGTGCAATTTCTCTTATAAAGTTTTTTTCACACTGGTAATCAACATTTAGTGAACAGTACTGAGTAAGATTTAAATAATTTTTTTTGAGAAACATTAATCGAGTAATGGTTTAGAATTCAGCGTCACACTCCGACGATCCTGGGTTCAAATCCTGGCGGCTAGAACTTTACAAATGTCCATTATAAGATGAAATATCACTTGCTGTAATGGTTTACTTAAACTTTTAGCAGGTCCGTAATGTTTTCTTAAGAGTGCGAAGTTTGACAAACTGCACTCGGTCAGTATGGCAGGAGATCTGCATACAACATTGGAACGATGAAAGGGTCGCGATGACTTTAGAACATGAATATATGCTACATGTAGAGATCGTCTATAATCTTACATTATTTTTTCAAAACCAAATATTCACTTATTTCTAACTAAAATTATTCGAGTAATGTACGACGATATTATGGAAAGTGTGTAAACGCCCTAAATCCATTGAATCCAAGTGATTGAAAACAATTTGTTTGCTAATGAAATTGTTTACGCCGATCTCGACCCTATTTAAAGTAAAATTAGTTTGAAATTCGTATAAAACATTTCAGGTCCAAAAAATTTACTATAGCAACAATTTAAAGTTTGTATTTATTTGTTTTGAAGTGGAATTGTGTTCGCATGTAGTAATCAAATTTTGTCTAAACTATTTAGGCTTCATTTGACCCTTTATTTGTACCTAAAATATCTTTGTCTTAGCCCAAGTTTATCCTGCAAAAATATTTATTGACGGGCCCTTTGGTTTATTGGTCAATGATTACTGACTACTGAGTCCAGCATTGTGGCGTCTCTTTGTGTTTTCGACTTTTGTAATATTATGATAAGCAGGTGATTTAAAAGCAATAAAAGTTATATATGAAGTACGCTACTATCTGTGGATTTTTCATAATGTTATGTATCTATTCTTGGCGTGGTGCGAGAAGATCTCATTTAATACGACTGATTCTTACCAGTCTTTCAATTTAACTTTTTGAAATGAAATATTCCGATAATATCTGAAATTAACTCTACATTTCACGAGTATTCGACTTGATGACACAATTTGGATGCATTGGCGCTCACTATTAAATAGTTATATGGCCTGTTTGGTAAATTAATTGACATACTCGAGGACACGATAGTTCACAAAATTAAGAAAATATAACCAAGTTATTCATAAGTAAAATTAAGTAAGGTAATTAAATGGATTTCCGGACTCCTGGCCATACATGCTTCTATTTTTAAACGTCCGACCAACCAAGCTTGGGTTTCCCTCGTTGCACAATTATTTCCTGTGCATTCCGCCATTTTTCCAGCGCGATAACAGATTGTTGTTGCGGCGAATGATATAATTCAAGGGCTAACCGGGAGATACGTTATACGCTGTTGGTGCGGTTCAGTTGTGGAGTGAGTCAAGAGATGGGGCTGGGTTTAAGGAACACCCATTCTTTTCTTTGATTTACTGTCCGTAAGGGATCTGAGTAAAAAGGTGGGTGTGGTCAGAGGCGACTAAACTGGGTGCTGGGAGATCGCGGTGGACTGGTAAAAGGGTTGTTGATGATTGTGTTCGTACTATCCTGATGCTCCTTCATTGATATTTGTATTATATATTTTTTTAATAAGCCAGGTAGAGGTGTCAATTGATGGTAAGTTGTCACCGATACCCATAAACATTTCAAATATCCGTGAAGCGATTAAGACACTGCTAGACTTTAATGAGAACCTATTTGCACTATTTTTGAAAAGACCTATGTCATAGTGCACTACGAAATACTCAGATGTAAATACGCAATCGCTTGTATCTTGCACCGAGTTTTAGTAAATGATGGTCGCGGAGGCCACAGTTGGAGAGGAGGGCATTAATAAGAAATTATCTGCACCACACCGATGTCTTTTTGTGGAGTAACAACATAAGGTACAATTTCTAATGCTCTTTGACATACACGGGCTTGTTAGAGACACCTTGTTTGTGACACAAATAAGTCTACAAAGGACTCTACCAACACAACTGCATACATATTACGAGATATTTCTTTGGTATTTGAAGTGTGTCCTGTGTAGAGGCATGAGTTTGGTTCCAGGGCATGAAGATATTTGACTGGTCGATTTAGGTATCTTCTAGGTCCAGGTCTTTGGGTAATTGTCTACAGCACATATTATATGTGTTATCTATGCATCTTAATGTACGAGTAAGTAGGGTAAAAAGTAAATATTATTATTATCTTATCATCGTCATTAGTTTTATCTTTCCACTATTGGACACAGATATTCTGTCAGCATAAGAAAGGTTAAGCCCATAGTCTGCCACAATGGTTAACGCACTTAGGTCGGGAGACTGTATTCGTCTCAGAGAACCTGTCTATTGCACAATGATTCACTGTGATGACGTCTTCGTGTGAGCGTTCGCCACTAGGATTGGGTTGAAGGGTTGGTTTGGATCGGTTAGCGTAGAGTGCAGTGACTCACACCCGTGGCTGAGTGTAGTAGTAGAGAGAGAAAATCCCAACATAACCTAACTTAAGCTAAGCTAAGCTAACCTAACTTATCTAATTTAATCGTGGTTAACCTAACTTATTCTAACGATGTGCAGGTGTCCTTACAATGTTCTCCTTCACCGTCGATTTTATACTTTGCATCTGACCAAGTACTGATTCTGCCATTGCCCATGGCCATTAAAAATGGATTTACCCGCGCTAAACGCCCAGGTACTGCTAAGCTGGCGGTTTAATAAAAAGGTGTATTTATCTTTCCAGGAACCCGTATCCAGGGGGATAGATTGCTGTAATTTAAAACCCACCCCCGACCCTATTTAAGGTGTATCTAACATTGAGCGCTATCTATGTCCTTAATTGATGGATATTTTCTATTGGGTGTCTGGAAAAATGGCTCTCATAATATTATACGCTTTATTAATTCCGACAATATATTTCCTACAATGGTTTTATTAGTCGAGCTAGCAGCTATTTAAAAATAAGTAATACAGAGTATAGGGAAGACCTGTGGGAGGGTTGCAAAAGCGTTGGAGTCAATCAGTTCCGATAAATGATTGATAGAATCATGAAGTGTTATTTTGGTCAGAACTGTCATGTCGTTAACGTTATATTCCATCAGCAATTCTCTCCTTCACTTCCCTCCTTCATTGACTTCATATGCTGCCTGAGTCCAACTTATTAGTGGATTATAATGGAGAATGATAGCTATCTTACTTCCGTATGAGATCATATAATGTAATAATATGTAATAACCTTTTAAGACCTAAGTAGAAGCTAGACTATAGTAAGCAGAGAGCTGATCAACTTTATGTATATAGTATTCTAAATACACAATTACATAACTTTAAATCCAGATCCTTAGCAGATATTCGCGAATCTTAAATTACTTGTCCTGAGTGGGAATCGAACTAACACAGCCCAGCATTGCAGTCAAGTTTACTAAACAACAGACGAAGACATCAGTAAAAGTCCTACACATTTAAGTACCTACATATTTAAACTCCTTGGTGCGCTTTAAAACTATATCAAAGTCATCTCAACATGAGTTCTCATTCATAGCCAGTAATATACCGGTGACTTTTCTGGTATTTCTTTTGTCTATGCGCAACGGTGACCACTCACCGTCAAAGGGCCCGCCTGCCAAATTGCTAAGTAAAATTTACAAAAGAAAAACAATCTCCTTTATATATCCAATGAGGAGGAACAAATAAAGTTTTGCATTTTATCGACAATGTTGGCAGCAGGATGTCGATAGGCCATAGAGTTAGAATGAAAAAAAAGATAGAAATGGCTTGCGGTTAACGCGAATCCCTTACCGCCTATGACCTGTGTATTTGTGCTTATATTGGATGTAGTTAGAAATCTATATGAAGACATGAGAAGAGATATTTGTGAATATAGAAGAAGCACGAAAGGATCGTAATGATAGAGTTATATGACTCTTGGTGCCCTCTGCCCATCTCGTGTGAGACTTGGCACGATAATATGATATATAAAGAAGAATACGCCGAGCATAAATTTATATGTAATACGTATTGAAAGGCTTTAAATTTTAATAAATAAAACGTTAGTAGTTTAACTTCATACTGTCAATCTGGTCCATATTAGACTGTTGTCCATCAACAGGACAGAGAAAAGATTTATAGAAGTCTGTCAAATCGCACGTCGCCATCGTGGAATCGAACCCGAGAAATATGTTGGAATACTGGCTTGCGATAGTTTTGTTAAATTGGTTATATATTTCAATGGTTCTACAAAATGTTAACATATGGCATTTCTAGTGAATATGAATGCTGTGGAGCCGACCTCCCGCAGCCTTTAGCAATTGCTGCGTCTAGACAAGTTAATACACCTATGTTTGCGAGATTAAATTCCTTTTAGTACATGTTAATCTTTTATGATAAGCGCCGCGACTTTATTTATTAATAAATCTTTACGAGTGAAATAACTATTACCAGTTACACCTTCGATATCATCATCAGCAATCAGCTCGTCACTATAAAACAAACCTTGTACATTTAAACATGGATATCCTAACATAATGAGACACGGTGATAACAGGCAGTATTTAAAAAAAAATACGCTTCAACGCGGTAGTTTAGGTTTGATTTAAATTCATGGTTTTTGTACATTATCGACGTGATCTTAAGGTTAAGGCGTAACATAATTTAAGTTTTCAACGTATAATCACGTGCCGCTCGCGCAAATGTGTAGTAATCAGTCTACATTACACGTCATATAACACATTACATGTCGTATAACGCTCGTCAAAGAATAATGGCGGATGAAACATAGATGTACCTGTAATCCGTATGTCGTAACTTGAGAACCGCGTGATGATATCTAAGCCGCGTTTTTGTAAAGTGTGAAAAAACCTATTATTAGATTTTTTGGTCGACTGAGATATCTTTAACCATAGTAACATCACACTTACAGTCCCATGCTGGACTTTCGTAATGGGTAATGGTTTCCATAATCCCCATTATTGTTACCAGGGCCACTGAAATTGAGAGTGTTAGTAGCGTTAATAAAATCAGTTCTTATATGTGGACATATGTACATATATGAGTATGAGTGTATCATTTACAAAAACTCTACATTTACATGCCTAGCGTTAAAAGCAGTGACATCTCATAAATCAATCACATCTCACTCTCTGCTGGCTCCACTTTAAGCTTTTATGGGCTTTTATCAAATCCTTTGACACAAGTTCTGCACTCCACTAGTACGCTGTTAGTAATAATATTGAACTAGAATAAAAGTGCCAATCAAGAGCACTCGCATTGGGAATTTCAACTGGAGTTCGTATAAGAAGACGCCATTTAGTCGTGGCTACTGTGTCCTAAAACAAACATAGTCTTTGCATAAATAATTCTAATGACTATGCTGTTGAACTTAAGCATAGTTTTGACGTATGAAAATTATTCATATAAAAAACAATACCTTTTTCGACCCTTTTTATCATTCCACTGTCGGACACGAGTCCCATCTAATAGTGAGAGGATTAAGGCCACAGCCTGCCACGCTGGCCACGTGGGAGTTGGCAGACTTCACACGCCTTAAAGAACATTTTATTTATGAACTCTAGTGTATGCAGTTCTTTCACGATCTCATCTCCTTTATAGCAAGTGATATTTAGTCTTAAAACGCAGTTTTTTTAAGAGGTGCGCGCCAGTATTTATACTCGGACTTCAGGAATGAGAGGCTGAAATTCTAACCCTTTGGTTAACATATACACACATATGTATATTAATAAAATAATAAATAAACTTGACACTGACAATGAGACGTAAATGTAAATATATAAATTTAAAATGCCTTTATACTGATCTTATGACCTGCTCTTAGACATTATTAAAAAGACAAGGTGTATAAAAATATTTTTGCCTGAAAGCACTTAGCAACTTACGACCAATTTACGAGTAACAGTATTTTATGTTCATCTGATTACCTAATAAATTCCAACAACTTCTGAACTCGGCTATACCATCCCATAACAGACGCATATCACCCTAGTTCCAGGTAATAAACCTATCACTTATAGGGTAGTGTATCACCCTTAATGCAGGTCAACTGGAGGATATATTCTTCAAGCGTAATCAGGTTGAGACTGCTGGAAGGTGACGTAAGATCAACATAACTAACACTTACGAAGCTACAGGTGCCGTTTCTCCCGCCATACGTAACTAAGTTTCACGGTTTTTCTCTATTCTTCTATTATTATTCATTCATGTGAAATTACCTGTGAAGGCGCAAATAACGCAACTCGGTTTTATTAATTTTTCAATAGTGAAATAGTAGCCATGTTGAGGAAATTTGCAATTAACCAAATGGGCCAAATGCTGGTTGGGAATCACAAATATTCGACATTGGCGAGTGTATATAAAGAGAGTAATGAAAATAGATAAAATACTTTCGGTTTGTGAGGATATAGATATTTGGCACTCGGTGCACTTTGCCTATCCCTTAATGAACCTGGCGTGATGATATAATACGGTAACAAAAAAATATACCAGTACAGCAAACTGGGTATTACGAACAACAAAACTATTATTATTAATAGTTACAGCTGAATGAGCCGACTCGCTCATGTAACTTCATTGTATGCGAAATTCACTTATCTCTTCTCGTACACTTTTAGTTCCCGGGGAATACCCAAACTTGGTCGCGAAGTATTTTAAAGATTATCAAAATGGTCGCAAGCACGACTGCCGATCGAGAAGTTCAAATCCCGGGTCGGTTTCTATTGGATTTTTGTAACGTAGATTTTCTTGTAGAAATTTCTAGCAGTTGGTCGGAGTCTGGATCTATGACAGATATGTACATATATGACAATAGATTCACCACCTATTCCGTGGTGAGACGGAACTAGTGAAACGTGGAAGTACACTACACTCTTTTGCCTAGTCCTTCGAGGAATACAGGCGTGATTTTTTTATCTAAATCGTTAACTTCTGTTAGGAAGAAATTTTAGAATGTGAATTTGTAACAAATGAGCTCGGTCGCTGCGTTGACGATACTATTGTTTGGATAAAAGCATTATTAATTATCATTATTTCAAAGGGTATTCTCGATAAAACTAGGTTTTACGAACGATTTAGCTTGGACAAGTATGGAGACATCCTAACTCCAACCAGCTGGCGTTCGTTAGCGCAAGTTATTCAATTTCCTGCGCTGTTTGCGGGTAGTTTCATAACATGTGTTGAGCTAGTTCGTAACATCAGATGTTTATTAGAAAATTGTGAGATCTTAGTGTTGCAAACCATGGTGATCATTATTTCAAGAAATGCGAAAGCGAATTAGAAACATAGAAACAGAAATAAAGAGTAAAAATTCAGACCGCATTGCCGGGAAAATATTTAGTTTGAATATTTGGACTCATTTTTTTCACGGTCATGAGATTTTTTCATCGTCATTTACCTATTTGTTTTTATGGCAGCGTAACTAATATTTTAAACGGAAACTCAATTCGCAGATCACGAGTCCGTAGCAAAAAAACATCGAGAAATCCGATAGTTACACCGAGAAAATTGGGCGCGGAGATAATTGGAATTAGGAAATTGATCACCATCAACGTTGAAAACATAAATACTGTTCAAAGTAAACGTTTCAAATGTATCGCTTACTTTAGTAATTGGACAAAATGGAGACGTTTCTAATGAATCGATTCTAAAATTAGATATTGACTACATTTTCAATCTAACGAAATGATCTTTGAAGGTAGGTCGTGTTACTTTGTTTGTTTGTTTGTTACGTGTAGGTCGAGGTACTTTCGGATATAATCTTAGTCTAGATTTTCAATAATTTGAAGATCTAAATTGTTTGAAGTCTGATAACCTTTATTTCGCTAAAGTGCTTAGAGCGGTAGGTTACAACGTTCGCCCTTCTCGATATGAGGTGGAATCGGTGTCCAGCAGTGGAGTAGCAGGTATGAAGTCATGGTCCGAAAGCTGTGCCGGCAAACTATCAAAGACTATTAAATACTTCAGAAGTTAAATAGGCAGTTTCCGTTTTTCATTTCTGCTCTCTTATAACTGTCTTAAAATGTATCAGCGCCCTCTAATAAATGGCAGCTGAGAAACATCCGTTACAAAAATTAAGTTTTTCAAATTTATAAACTTCCAGTACAAGGATTATTTTACTTAGGCTAAAGCATCGCCAGCAACGTTGAAGCGTCGTTTTCTGTTGGTCCAAGATAAGGTTGCAACTCCGGGTTGAACTATATTATCTAGGCTTTTTGCGGTTGATATTATAGAAAATTTGTTCCATACTTGAACTCCTACGATCATTACCGTTTCAAGTACAAAAACATTTAAACTTATTATCATGTCATCTTCAGTCATCGTCAGTAAATTGTCTCATAGCAAGTTGATCAGTTAAATTTCTGTCGTGAAATGGTACAATTCGAGACGAATTATATTTTAATTTCCGACTAAAGTTATAGCTCTTATATTACGCTTTTATTATACATGCTTAGATACTTCGGGCACATCTTCATATATATTTTACTGTCCACCGGATGAATTTTATGTGTTTTAAAAGTGTTTAATATACGAAGCTTAGAACTTAAGTTTGAATTTATGCAATAGAAATTTTATATTCTTAAAGTGGTAGTTCCCGGTGGCTAATATGAGCTGGTAAAAGCAGCTATTAAAAATTATGTTCTAAAGAATTAATAGGTGTATTCATCAGTTTTTTCATGAGTTTCATTGGAATTTTACGCAGCTTAACTAGCATCACGAAAACCACCTTGAAATGTAATATGTCACAATAGGATAATCTCATTAACAAAAATACCACCAACCGTTCATTTTAGTACTGAACACCAATCGTTAGTCGTAACACAAGCTACCTATGTGTCATCACATAGGTAATTAAAAAAAGGAATTATTCAAAAATGATTTTGTGCCTATAATTGAAATTCAGACGCGGCAGTCGCCCAATCTGCATGGCGCTTACGCCCGTTTTGGGTCACTCTTCGTGTGGTTTTAAATTTTCGTAACGCTCCAAAAAATCTTGCCTCGTCTGCAAATAAGTTATGCGTATAAAAGCTTCGCTTTGCTGGTACTTTTGGAATTGTTAGGAGACGGAAACACGGATCATAATATACAGCAAAGTATCTTTAATTTATGTGACATTTAATATTTTTTTTTAATTATAAACCCAACAATTATTTATCTCTTTTGATTTGGATTTGTAATTGATTTTTAAAAGACTATTGTTATATCAAAAGCTACTTTCAATATTACCATCAGTACATGGTTCGGGATACGTTTCATCATTTAATACTTGGTTACAACAATATATTTTTATTTATCTTTGAAGATGCTTTCGGAAGTCACCCAGAGACAAATTGTTCGCAGCATGTACGGAAACAACATTGCTACCGGTGACGCTGCAAGTGAAAAGCGAACAGCGGCAAGGATTATAAAACCTGACAGCACCATATATGAAGTAAAAAACACACCATGTGTACTATTTCTGACCTGACCTAACCTGATACTTTATCTGACCACTTTCCTTATTATACTACTGAAGAGATTTTAGTCCTACCCAACATTTTTAAAATTTTATCATTTATATTCATTATACATATGTACTGTAATACCGCGACTTACAGATAATGTGTTACATTTATGGTGAAATAATTGTGGTATTAATTGCCTGGTGTTTCGTAGGATTAGGCACATTTTGTTATACAAGTAGCAACACAGTACTTCTGAGTGGTGGAAGTAGATTTGGATGCACCAGTCACTGCTAATTGTTACCAAGGCAATCCGTTTTTCTTTATTTAAGAACATGATTTTGCTTTAACACCCTTTTTAATTAAGAACTACTGTTTTGTTATCTTGTTTAATTTTTTAAAATTGTCTCATTTAATTTATTAGAATTTTTTAGAATTTTGTATTTGTACATAATAAATTAATAATATTTAAAATTTAGCGAACAGCAGAAATCGCTCGCTCTTTTTGTCGGACCTGAAAACATTTCACTGAAAAATTCCTATCCTCACGTCTTAAACTAGCTATATATCAAAGTTTGCCCGGCGTGTGTCGCCCGTTGCTATGAAAATAAATGTTATATTTCTGTCCATTTTTTTCTTTACAACATATAGAAAAAATGTTGCCAGTTGACAAGTGGGAAGGGCACTATTTTCGCAAGAACTTTGTATAAGGAAGAGCGAAAGTTGTAATATATAAGGGTCTAAGAAGACAGCACATTACTCATATGATGCTGAGTATGCTAATAATTTGATTTTTTTTGAACGATGAGAAATTCTATCAGTTAAGGTGAGAAACAATTGTACGCATTCCTATTGCATTGTTCATCTGAATTGTGAACCAGAAGATTGTTTAGTTAAAAGAAATAGTCAAAAAAGTAAATGGACGAAGTTTAACAATTGTAGTTTTCTCAAATGTCCAAAATTAAAACATTGATTTACTTGTCAATGACTTTATACGTATACTAGGAGCTCTGAAGTGGATTATAGGAATGTAAATGTTGCTGCTTAGCCGCAAAAAAATGTCGCAGTTCTTGTATTTCCGCCGACCGTCAATATTGCTTCTTGCAAGTACTAAATTACATATGTTCAAAGTTTTAACATTACATGTGATTTTTGTACATTACGTTTTCTACATGTAAGAAAACAACCACTCGCACAAGATTATCTTCAACTTCATCATACGTGCAGACCATACTCGCCCGTATGTTTTGTAGTAATAAGAGTGCAAATGGCTTGTACACTGTTATAAATATTTTAGCTGCGGTTGGGTAAACTTAATGCCTGGAATTTTGCTTCGAGCAAATTGATTATTTAAGAACACTTTGATGTTACAGGCAGATATTCATGAGCTATTGTATAATACAATATGACCTGAATTTTACGATATTCTAATAGGGCTATGTCTATATAGATAGTAGATTATTAAATAAGATATTAAAAATAAATTATTATATTTAATGTAAAACGGGAAACCCACTACTAGTTGAAGGAAATGACAAATGAGAATTAAAAAAGTGACATATTCCAAATCAAATTTGTGCCCCACATAGAATAATCTTTAACACAACTATCTACAGCGCAGTAATGTAGGTATATATAGGCCTGGTTAACTTATTCAACTATAAAACCATGCTATCAAATGGAACAATTCAGTATTCATGGATTTTTGAAAAAAGCGTTTTATAATAAATGATTACAGTCTGATATGTCATTAGCAAGATTTCAAATTGTAGGTAATGCTTCTCTTGCGGTTTTTGACGATTTTTAACCACCGTCAGCTTTTGTTTTCACAAGCTTCTTTTTGACACTTAACAAAGCGTTTGATCGTGAGGAAAATTGTGCTATTAATTGCATAATCTATCCTCTGTAAAGTCAGCGCTAATAACGTTACCGAGTCCATTTCTGTGAGAGCCTCTCAGAGATCAGATTCGGCTAGATAAATTGCTCTTAAAGTTTAATAGACTTAAATGGCATTAGTTAGTCTAATGGTAAAGAGTTTAGACCTTTCCCTATTCTTTAATACTTAACTCTCTCTTTCTTTTCGTCAGATTAGGGTCTCCTTTCTGTCTTTAGTAACGGTTTCCCTTT
>DWME01007933.1:0-12165 GCA_018244795.1 Parelbella ahira ahira
TTTGTCTTACCTTTATATTCTTGAGTTAATGCATGTCCTGTGGTAGTATATTTCATTGTAAACGGTGTGATATTGTAATGATCATTCCATCTGATTAGAATTAAATAAATATATTAATCGAAAATCAATTCTTTTAAACATTAGCAAGCAGCATTCAGTACTCGTTCGGTCGAAACGCTTATTAAATTCGATTATACAATATAAATATTTCAATTTTGCTCTAACAGCGGAAGGAGCATTCAAGAAGTTAAAGCCGGAGCCTGGCGGAACCACTACGGGCGCGTCAGGGGGTTCATCAGCGCTTTCCCCAGCATTGGGCCCGCAGCACGCTGGGCATACCCCAACAACGGCATCTTGTCCTACCCCTGCTAGGAGGCGGCACAGGACTACATTTACCCAGGTTTGTATCGATAATAACCACACATATTTGTATCTAAAATTACAAAAAGGGCATAATTGTATGGAAAAATATTATGACAACTCGTGATGAAAATCAAAGAATAAGCAACAAAATAGAGAATAAGAGGCATTTACAGTTGAAATAAATAAAAAGGAATGTTTAGTGAATCATAACGCTCACTAGATTAACTTAGGCCCGCGCCACGCGAAAGACGTCAAATTAGAACAAAGTTATCAAGGCCATACAATTACACTAGTGAAAATAACAGATACAATTCAATACAAGATCTAATGATATTTGATTTTCTAAAGAATGTTTTTTCGTCTCTCATTAACTCTATTATTTTGCTTATATTGTATCACCCAATTTGTTCTTCTGAAATTGTTGAAATTATTTATCTGGAAACACAATATTGGCCCCGCCAAGACAACAAAAGCTAGACTAGGTTCTAATAGTTTTATACGAGTCCGAGCATTACAATATTTCACTGATTGCTTCTCCTGCAGGAACAATTAGCAGAATTAGAAGCAGCTTTCGCAAAGTCACATTATCCGGACATTTATTGCAGAGAAGAACTGGCGCGGACAACAAAACTCAACGAGGCGAGGATACAGGTGAGAATATGAAGGTCTAACGTAAAATCTTGTAATCTCGAAAGAATAGGCAGAGGACTGTAGTACACTCTCATGTTTCACCGGTTACGTTTACCGCACATTCGTCGCACATCATAATGGATTCGTAATTTTTTCTGTAAAATGCCTACTAGTATACTGTCTAATAAATTCGTGAACATGACGTTTAGAATCAAATTCTTAAAAAACATTGCGTTGAATGATGTAATTTGTCAGTTTTTGAATTTCATGACGTGTTTCATATTTTTTCTTATAATTTTACTATGTATAAGGCAATTTAATAATCGGAATATATTACATAGACTAATTGAAGGTCTGAGGTCTGTTTATTCTTTAAACAAATCATTTGGAGAAAATTATATAATCATTGTTTTTTCACACACGTCTATATCGCGTATAAATATATAGATACATAATATAACAAAGATAAACATATAAAAGCCACCAGTTGGCCTTGTTCTTAGGTTGAATCGTCGAAATATCAATGATGCGCGAATACTCGGATAATACAATTTGGAGCGTAGGCCGGAGGCCGATTGAATTAAAGCGCCATCTGTCGTCCTCGACCGTATGAATACGAAATGCTTACAGTTACTCGCGAGCGATCTTTATCTCAGTTTTAAAATTGCTCAATCCCTCGAGACCTCGCTATTGATTTGTCCCCGGAGCACCTAATTTGTCGCTTTAGATATTTTATTCAGAACGTGACTTTTAGCATCCTCTTTAAAGTAGGTAACTAAATGATGTCCCAGGTTGACATTTAGCTGAAATGAAACTCAACTTTACCTTTGCATAGAAACGTTCCAAGGCTTATTACCTTTTATGAAATATGCTTCATTACAGACTTTACGATACACGAGTAAGTACTCTCAGTGTCTTCCTCCCATCGAGCCGAAAAATTACTCTCCTTTCAAAGACAATGAGTGACAAAGTCTTACTTAAGAATATGAAAGGTTTTACGAAACGTTGTTAGATCCGAGACTTTTGCATATTTGCTGCCGTTAAAAGCTCGGAGGACACTCACGCAATTGTGTGCGGTACACATGTGTGTTCTCATACACAGCTACGTGGTAAATATATATGTACATACATGAGATACAGGTACCTACGATCGTGCACGCGCGCTTCGTAGGAGGCTATTAACGTTCAGACGACGCTACATAAGAATGTAAACGTTAAAGACGACAGCGTCGTCGAGCTCCCTCCTTGTAGAGGAAATTTCGATATAAAAATACAACGCTGTCGGGCGAGCGAGACGTGCGGGGGGCGGGCGGAGGGGTGGCCCCTGAGGCATTGCAATCCCATCAAATGGATCCGTAACGAAGTTAGCCGCTCATCCTCCCCGCGCGCCTCTCGACATTGTCTCTGCCCTCAAATGAATTCTACAATTGGAAATAAGAAAATGTTTTGTTGGAACTCCGTGCTTTTTCAGTTTAAAGTCGCCCGCTTTCTAAGGATAACACGTTGCTCTCTGGGATACTTAGGAATATTTTATTGAAACGTTTTACGTAATGACTTCGAGTAGATTAACATTACGAGTCACTTTGAGATATATTCTTAGTGTATGTATCTTTATCAAGTAACAAGTACATTTTGGTAGTCACTGTAGTAAGCTTTTTGACATATAATATTAGATTAAATTCATTCTTTCAACCGTCTAGCACATCGTTACTTACGAACTAAATTAGGTACCTACGTTAATTCCGAGGTAGTAAGAACACAATATTATAACATCAAATATTTGAAAAAAAATCTAAAAAAATGGTACATTTTTATAAAAAAATTAAATAGGAAGCTTTTTATACCGCTAATTAATAAATAAAGCAAGATCTATCATAGCAAAATGCTTGGAACATTCTCGAACACGCAAAAGTAAAGCACCGGGAACGCCGACGTTCCAGCTTACGTAAACTCATTTTCCTTCGTCGTGAATCATGAACCAAATTATTACGTAATACGAATGTAACAGATCGCTCTTTATGCCTCCCGGAAATTGGTTCGTTTTTCATTACAACGCGCGGCCAGGGGCGGAAGTCGGACTGAAACGCGAAAAAACTAATATCCTATTTATTCTCTCACCCTACAACTAGTCTCCGCGCGGTTCGACATATATGTATGTACACATCGTAATTTATCTATTGTGAATTTTAGTCCATATTGTTATAAAGACAAGGTTCAAAAACGGTAATTTGTTTCGCTACGTTAGGGTGTATCGGTTTATTTATATGGAGAGTGCGTTCGGAGGGCGCCCCGCCCACCGCCGCCCTCCCTCTAATCAGCTGTAATCACCATATCAAACGACGCACGCTCTCATTCCCGACGACAACACGCAGATTAAGGCTTGTTTTGTTGTTAAAGGCTTACATAATCTTCCCATATTATGCTGTATGTCAACACAAACTATATAGCAATAAGAACCTTTTAATTTTATCACGAAAAATAAGAAAATATTAATTGTATCGTCAAGATGCGCCTGTAGAGAGGCTTTGTGGTACTCTACTTGCTTTTCCTTTTAGTATGACGCATATATAGTTCTAAGGAATGTTGTACAGACACTCAGAATAAGATGCATAATCGTAGTTCATAATTAAAACAAGAATTTGCAAAAATATTGAATGCCTACTTAATTGAGCTTTTACAACGTAAAACTATATATAAGGAACCGTCCATCTATTTATTCTGTCTATCAAATTCTTCTACGACAGGGCAGGACTTTTATGAACATCACTGAATAAATATACCTATTAAGATTACTGTCACACAACACATTAAATAAACAGAATATAATTTTACTTCATAAACT
This sequence comes from Parelbella ahira ahira, assembly GCA_018244795.1. Classification (NCBI taxonomy): domain Eukaryota; kingdom Metazoa; phylum Arthropoda; class Insecta; order Lepidoptera; family Hesperiidae; genus Parelbella; species Parelbella ahira. The sequence continues at coordinate 3,836 of DWME01007933.1, forward strand.
TAATTTAGTGCACAATATATCATCACTCAGCGTCGCCAGCCATCAAACTAACTTGAAATTAACAAGATATAGACATATTCCCCAACAATTTGTATCTGTATTTTGTGTTTTACAAATCATATTCTGTCCAGGTTTGGTTCCAAAACCGACGCGCTAAATACCGTAAGCAGGAGAAACAGCTGCAGAAGGCGCTGGCGCCCGCCGTGCTGCCGGGCTGCAACGGCATGATGCGGAACATCCAGGGCTACCGGGGCTACCAGCCGTATCCTCATCCCAACACCATCAACAGATATCCACAGGTATTGCTATTAAATTTAAATTAAAGAACTGTATTATTTGATTTTCGATGACGTCATACTATACGAGTAGTCCCATTAGTCCTGCCGCAAGTTGTTCGTTATGCTATATCCTGAGATACTGTATTATGAAAAATGCATACAAAAAAGATCCTGTAATAATTATCAAAGATAAAAAAAAGTCCGTATGGCCTCAAGTACGATTTTAAACAGCCGAGAATATAGAATATTGAAATAACTTCTAAGCTTCTATTACTAATATTGTATTGTTACTAGTAATTAATTAATATTAGTAGCTTTGGTGTACGATTGGCCTTCTTATACAAAATAACGTAATAATTATATAAATACATACGAAATTGCATACTTTATAACATCACGCCTGTATTTCCCCAAAGAAGTAGGCGGTAGGCAGCGTACAGTCCCGCAATTCATCAGTTATGTTATAACTCATTGCATCCTTTTTACTGTTATAGTAGTGTACAACATACATACTTGTACGCATGCTACTTAAAGAGATTTACCATATCGTATCAAAAGAGATATGATATTTATTGATATACATATAAACAGTTATAATTCGTTTGTGCACCGTTACACTTCTTAATTTAGTTGACAGTAAAGCCATGTATGTCTATATATGCTATAGAAGTAACAGTAGGTATACGGCAATCTGATGTTTAGTTTGTCGCTGCAGCTCATAACCATTTACTCGTATCTCCGATATCTGGTAACGATCACCTATTCACCATTCAGTGACAAATTATACTTCATCCTATCTTCTGATATGTATATCTCTGCGTATCCGTACAAATTACTTGAACTTTTATGTTACTCGCACATAACCTGTCAACACGCACTTGGCAGAGTAGGTATAGCATTAATATATCTCAGTTTGAGAGTAGGCCCGTGTCCAATTGTAAAACAATAAAGGGATAATGAAAGGTTATTGGCTGACGGTGGTGGTTGGCTGATAATGACAATGATGGTCACGAAAAGGATAATGATGATCATTGAACATAAAGGAAAAATTAACGTTAATCGTAAATTTTTAACTCAGTCTTTCACACACAAAATTCTTAACACAGTGTCATTAATAGAACACAAATAACAAAACAAAGAGCGCACTGGCCCTCGAGAAATCATAACATCACTGGGACACAAGGATTACGTGCATTTGGGAACAATTTCCCGCTCATTACGATGCGGCGCTAATCAGTCGTTCTGATTACGGGATTACGGGATAATGAGATTGTCGCGGGCCGCGGCATTTCGACCGCCGAAAATAATGCAAATAACAGCAATAGTGGGCGCGCACGATGGCCGAGTGTCTGCTATGGAACTGAACAATACCATTCGTTATGCAAGTGACGTTCACAAATGATAATCCCGAAGACTGATTGCGCTTAAGCACGTAACGAACAGCGTGCGTATAAACGTTCGGCTCTGATATTTCACTCGTTAATCTTTTAATCGCAACGTGTTAAGGAATATTTTACTGTACATCGTGTAAGGGATATTAAGGGAAATCCATTATGACCTTTGATTGTTCTAAAGTAATAGAGGGTTTTAGGTCATCTTAAAAAAAACATCAATCAATATTTGTATTTAATGAGTAATCACGATCAGCATCGAGAATTAGGGACTGACACGTGAATGTGTGGAGTCCAATGGATCTTATTCACGGGGAAGGGCGGTAGCATAAAAGACGTACACCGACGGTTGTAGACAAGCTGATCAACCTTTCATTTTTTATCATGGACACTGGCAGGATACATTCGTTTTAATGTTTGTAGCACTGCGTTACAACAGTAACTCTAATGATATATCCACACAGCATTTTCAATTTGTGATTTAAAAAACATGCTACTGAATATCCTATTTGCACTAAAACTAATCGCCATTCTGCTTTCTAATGAATGATATGGTATTTTAAAACACGTTAAATATAAAATTTTTCATCAAATTCCACTTTATTAATCTTAGGATAAAGGTAGTTCAATTATGACGCTGCACTTATTTAAAATACAAACATTACATCATGCGGTTAAAGGATGGAAATGACAAAGAGATTAAAGTTGATATAAAGCGAGGAATCTGCGGTGGTGGTGATGAGGCTATCACATTATCCATTAGCGGAAGTGTTGATGACGATAAAACGTGCAGCCGCAACGTGATGCAGACGATTAGGTACAATATTAACATAAAATAAGCGAGCGAAAAACGATTAACGGCGAGTATCTCTCTGCGTTAATGCGTGCGCTGATGAGATTTCGACGCGTTGAAAATAACTATGAATTTTAAACACAATATATTTTCTACTGGCATACATCATTTAAAACGTCGCTAGATCAAGTGATATTGCCACACAATGTTAGTGGTTGCGGTCAAAAAGATAATATTCGTAATGTGGTTATGTATACCTATATATGATGTAAATATATGATGTAAGGCACCGTTTTAAACATAAAGTAAAAAACGAAGAACATAGTACTTGATGTATGTTTTGAACGCAAAATAAAAATGTGTATTTTCTAACAATGCAGTAATTCAAGATTGTATTCAATGACTTTACAAGTATTTATATAAATATTTACGTATTTATACATGAAATTAAAAAAGTGTTTTTGTGTTTAGCATCACGGCAGCTATGAAGAGTTACAGAAGGATATATTTTCGCTGTCGCAAATGGGCGGTGGCTCTTATCCCATGCCGCAAGGCTTTTCCATGGGCCACAGCGCCAACATGAGCGCCGTCGGCATGCGTCAGGACACCATGGGTGAGATAGTAATTCTTTATTTAAATATTATATAATATTTTAATTTCTTTAAGTAAAAGGATGAATTATATTATCAGTTTGTTAACTTTACTGTGATTTACATCAGGTCTGCTAAAACGTAATGTGAATAATCATTTATTAGGTACTTAATTTTTCTTTATCATGAAAATCGTATTTTATATCGTTTTTATTAGTAGGTATACACATTTTACTTAATAAGTTATTTAACGCTATGTATTACAGATGAAAATATAGATACAATTTTTATAACCATTTAACAATTTGTAGATATACCTATAGATAGATATTATATTCGACAGCTCCACACGGCTAATTGATAATATGTAAATGAATATAGGCAGAGGTACATTATAAGTTTACCGCGATAACTAAAATGCAAGTTTGAAGTGTAAAACAAGAAGCGGTAGACGGCGGGCGGCAGCTTTCATCAACTTTCTATTAGCTCCGTCAAGGCAATTATAAAGTTGCGAGGAGCGGCGGATGATCGCAGTGCCAGCCTCGTTTTTACACAAATATCCCTTATAATAATGAGAAAACTTGCTCTTAGCCGGCCACAGCGTAGACTAAGTTCCGCCAGATGATCTTGAAAAGAAAAAAACTTAATTAGAATTTGTTAAAGTCGCCGCATTTTTTGCTCTCGCTTTTGATGCGATCGCTTTTGTTGAGCGACATCAGGCACATTAACGTAACAGCTATTTCAAAAAAAAATTAATCGCTGTTATAAAAACGTTGGTAACGCATTAGAATTCTTTTAAAAAGTTACTTCGTTCATCTTTTCACTACATACATTTCATACACGTGTAATTTACTCAATTGTAGAAAGCTTTCTAGCTGTTTCTTTTAGTCACGAAAATATAAAGTTAAAGAAAACTCCACGTACGAAAATCGATATACATATGTACATGAGTACATATAACATAACATAATTTATCGTTGAGTAAGCGGCCGGAAATTACTAATTTGTGCTCCTCAAGTCAAATCCTCGTGTAATAAGCCTTCAGCTTATACCTAAGCTGCACAAAGCAAATGTCGTATTAAATTGTTATGGTGTAATAAGGTAGATAACACTTAGGTAATCTGTCTATGTATACGATCTACGTGTGAACGGCGATTTTTAATTATGTTCTCATGCCACATTAAAAATACCAGGTAATAGAAAAAAGCGTCGAGGCGTGTTATACAGCTTGAAAACGCCTCAGGGGCTTGTTGAATTCCTGCGTAGAAAAAACGATCAAGTAATGGAAGCGAGGCATCGTACCGTAGATATTCTAATAAGAAAATTTCCACTACATTTACTTTGGCGGGCGTCCTCGCGGCGTCTTCGCAAATATCTTATTTCCTGCGGCGAGATTGCATCTTGAGAAAACGCGAGGGTCGATTCACTGCCTCACTATTCGCTCCCGACCCTTTTCGCTCTAAGTATCTACTTATAATATCTACCGCTACGTGGAAACTCGAATCAAGATGTCGTAGCGCCCGTAGCGCGCTTATACCGATATATTGCGATGTTTCGCAGCGTTTGCTTTGTTTAGTTCGCGTAGTTCCTACAATGTTTTGTTAATAAAGATTACAAAATTTCCATATGGTATTATAAGAATTTGACTATTTATTTTATATTACGTCCATTTTCTGCGGTTACGTTTACAAATGGAAAAAGAACTTGCTATACCGGCGAAGTATGGATCTTACTGGTAGGGATTAGTGGCTGTTCAGTCTGTCACATGTTCGTTAGATGACCCATATGTTAAATGTAAGAACCGAGAGCAGGCGATCAAAAGTACGTAAACGCATGTGAAAGTTTTTTATTTTCGGTGATCACTTTTAGCTCCACACAGATCACTTTTAGATCACCGCGCTCGGGGTGTTGCATAACTTTACACCTCCTCAACCGCATTAGAACTATGCCTGGTTTATAACTTTTTCGATAATCCGCATAATTTTCAACACATCAACATTTTGAAAGTAGAGTGCAAGCAACAATTTAAAATGTACATCAAATTCCGTGCGTTCATTTACATTTTAAATTCATAAGATGAAGTATGAGATCTGATCCACATTTCTTATCTGCTCTGATTCTTTAATATCATTATTTATGATGATGTCAATACAAATAAAATGTACATTAAGAAAATTTATGAAACAAATCAAAAGAATTTTCAGCTATTGTAAATTACCGTTAAATATTTGATAATTCTCGCTGGGAAACTCAACATTATTATTTATTATTAGACGGAACCATCAATATTTATTATTATTATTATAAGTAAACTAAATTGCTATGTGTATCAACAGGCATGAGCGCAGAAGACGAATGGTACAATAAGTCCCTGTCCGCGCTGCGGATGAACAGCGGCCACCACGCGAACCTGGCGGCAGCGCCGATGCTGCAGTACCAGACCTAATCGTTGCTACACGGCGCCGACTACTCGCCGGCGCCGGCGCACGACTACGCGCCCCCGTAGCCGCCCCGCCGCGGGTCGTGTGCAAGTGCAAAACAGTTACCGAGACTTTCCCTCACGCAAATTATTCCGTCAATCGACGCGCCATCCTAGTCACTATTTACTAGGTTCGCGTACTGAGCTCAAGCAGGGATGAAATTTGTATTTACGGAATATAAAATGTTGGGTACAATCGCTCATAAGGTACTACCGCTCGTTAACCAATCATTCTCGCTCGTTTTTACTTATTTGTACTAATTATGGTATCTTTACAATAATACGGTATACCGAAAATATTAGCGTATGAAAATATGAACTTTTATTTAAACATTTGAAAATTTGTAGGTGCAAATAAATTATCTTTTTTCAATATTGATTCGTTCACGTTCGTTTGTCACAATTAGAATTTTCAACATATCATTCATTCATATGTACATTTCAATATTAATACTTCGATGTAAATAATTGATAATAACGTTGCAACAGAAAATACAAATTTATAATGCTTCATAAAATACATTATTGGAATAACAAAGCGATGTCTCAAATTCTCGACATTTAGATATGTTACAATTTACATAACTAGGTACAAAATAGATTTTTAATTTCTTAAGAAATTATTTAATTCGTACGCGCTAGTCATACTGTACAGCTGTTTAAATCGACTAGTTATTAAGTAATGTTTCTTATATCCTCGTATTTGTACATGAAACTTAACACTTTGTCTATGATAGCTCTATTACGATTAAGCAAATTATTAAGAAAACCAATAATATTCACATATCAATATTGATGTTTTCTTGGGAATGTATGTATAGAGTTCACGTAGAGGGGTCAAAATAAAAAATATATATAGTCGTGTCTCCCAAATAAAACATCTCGAAAATTTCTATTACAATTAAGTCTTGAACGACAGTTCTATAAAACCGTAGAGACCGCAACAGATATATTTCTAAATTTAGCTTTTTAAGCCCCTCCTAAAATTATGATTTTACACTTTGGCCCTTACACCCTGGGCCCGTAAATATCTTCGCAACCATTTACACAATTAATAAATGAACGAAAGATAAATGAACATTTAATAAGAGCGACTATGTGTAACAAAGTATTAATCTTGATGGTACAATACAACCAATTGTAAATATAATCGTTTGCATGATAATTTTATAAGGTGTTGACAGCTCAACGATATTTTAATGATAATTAAAGAATATAAGGCAGTTTTAGTATTAAAAGGCCAGTTATATACCATTCTGAAGCTCTTTCATACCGTCGCATATAGGTAGAGCGAGCCACGCCTTCCTCCCCTTACATATAACCGCTATACTTAACTATTGATATTGTTCATTAAACACGCACATCTCATAAAACAATGTTCGAGGGTTTCACTTTGTTTTACGCTCTGTATTTAAGAATTTTTTACAAAAAAATTAATAACAGAAATATGTTCGAAAAAAATTAATGTAATACAATATTTCATTCAACCACTGCATAAAATGCGACTCAACAGAGAGAGCTTTGGAGTCAAAGCCAAATGTTTTTGCTAGTCATATAACATTTCATGCAAGTAATAATGTTGATATCGTAGGCATAATTCGATAATTTTAAATCGACATTGATTATTATAATTTTGTACAAATTATTGTAAAAGCCATAGCCGAGTAGTAGAATGAAATAAATTTGTTATATCTTCATAGACAAACGGCCATTCTGTGCATTTCGTGTAAATATTTTGTAGTTAAGGAAACTCGTCTAATGTAATGAACATGTGTAAAATTAAATAAATTGTGTAAAACGTCTCCAGGAATATAATTATTATACAATGAACCACTCCTGGCATCTGCTACTGTTTAATGCAGTTATAAAATGTATGAGTAGGCACATGTTTAACTACGAATTACTTTCTGTGAACAATTGACTCGCGAGAGAAAAAAAAAGTTTATCTTAACTCTTTCAAAACCACCTCCAAATACCGATAATTGTAAAATTAAATATTTACACGAACAAAAACAACATTCATTTGGAAAAAAGAAACATATATTCCATTAATCGGGATCGCACGCAGCATACTGAGGGTTCGTGACGCTGTTCCGAACAAAATACTGCGCAATGTGAGACAATAATATATTCTCGGCGCCCACAGCCTTCCAGAAGGTAACCGCCTCATGGCGTAATGCCGTGCTTTGACCACATTCCTGTTAGAAAAGTATCAACCAGTTAATAAGGTACGTAGAGTTTATAAAAAAATAAAAAAGGGCCGGATTTATGAGGTTCATTAACTTATAAGAAAAGAATTAGATTGTTTATCAATAATTGACCATAAATAGGGTATAACACGGTGAATTCCAATATAAAAGATGCGTTTTAAAAATCAATGGAAAATATTTTTATATCCAAGCGAATGACAAATTCATTGTAACATTAGTCCACAATCGAATATTAGTCGAGAGCGCTAAAGATATAGACTACAGTCAAATCTCTTCATTTGCTCTTATATTAAAAAAAAATGCATATGTTTCTAGACTTTAATAGACTCCAAGTAAAAAGATTACTGCGTAACATGTCATCGATTCCCTTTTTGGTTGAGTAGTTGCAAGCGCGCCTGCTGATCTAGAGGTCTTGGGCTGGAGCCCCGAATCTGATAGTAGGTATTTGATTATTTTAACTTGAAATTCCCAGTAGAAGCTCAAAGTGTAGATTGGTCTCCGCTGTATGGCAATAGACTCACCACCTATTCCATGATGGGACGTCCACTCCTCTGTCTACCTCTTAGGAGAGATACAGGCGTTATGTTAC
>DWME01007934.1:0-12165 GCA_018244795.1 Parelbella ahira ahira
ATAACATGATCGCAAAAGGCGACCATGCCATCCCATGCCTCGTCAGATCGAACCATCGCCGCGACGACCGCCGTTAAGGACAGATGTAGCTCTACTTTTTGAAATTTTAGTCACCTACAAAAATAATTTTATATACCTATGTAGGCACTAACGTCATTTCCGTTCAGAAACTGCACATCACCACTAGACTTCTGTAAAGAAAATTGTTCCAATCCACTGTTAAAAATACGACGTTGCAGGTGCATTTTCTACAACAACGTACAATATTCATAAAGTATAATATAAAGTTTACGAAGGAATAAGTTCCGTTGCAACCTTATTTGCATTTACACAGCAGGTAGGTAGGGGGTGTTCCGCCCGCGCGTAGCACTTGCAAAGTTATTATGTACTCATTATTAACTATCAACCTATATGTATTTCGTTTAATTGTATAATTTTATACCTTACGGGGTAGGCAGAGAGCAATGAGTGCCAAATATCCTCACAGACTTGACGCGCTACTTACATTTTCAACGCTCTTTATAGATGGGCGCCAGTTTCATATGTCAACAATTTAAATTTAGTTTAATGGCTAATTCAATAAATTGTATTTTATAAGTTGCTAGACATGAAATGCCAATGCTTTGTTTATGAAGGTGGCTTTTGTACTTCTTAAATCACATTAGTCATTAAATGTGGGTTGATGTTGCAGTTCCATTTGACAACTTTAACTGTCAAAGCAAATCCGCCAATCAATAGCCACTAACCTACATTTTCAAGACCTACATTTAGTTTGCAATGCGCTATTACACAGTTGGACAATTTAAATAACAAAAGCAGTCGTTAATTTTATGCTTTTAACTATAACAAATAGCAGCGTATCAGCTTATCATATTGATCGATATACATCAGATTACATAAACAATTAAAAATTAATTTAATCCAATAATATCATGGTGAAAAACTCTGCCCAAATAATATCTTGTCTCGGTTGTTGTTTAGTCCTCCAAATTTACTTTGTTCGTAACAAGAACAGAGAGATCTGAGAATTTTAAACGAATACAATAAGTTAAAAATACGAATAAAAAGGGAAAAACTTGTAAACAAATCACGAGAATCGCGGCGCTGCGTACCGCCGCCCATAAATAATGGAGTTTGTCGCTGACACTTGCCAAATGAGTAGCGCCGTCTCACTCGCGCGGTTCTTTCGCTCGCACCCGCATGCATCTTTGATACGTGCGGCGTTCCCGTGTTGTGGAGTTTTTAGATTTTATTGGAAATCTGTAGATTTTCATTATTCCGAGATACATTTGTATCACGGTGCGGCTACATTTCAATATTGCTTTAATCGTTAGCACTATTTCACGACCGCAAAATATGTACCGATGTATTTTTGGATTATTTCGTTTATAACTTTATTGGATAATAGCAGGTGTAGTTCCGAACTCTCTTTGGAATACTTTAATCCAGTATTTTGCGTATAAATTATAGCGAAAAAAGCTAAAAACTAGGCTTTTATAATTAATCAAACTAAAAAGTAATAAATAATTCTTATTATAAGAATAAAATAATTGACGAGAATTAGTGTTTTTAAAAATTAAAATCCAAGAGTTGTTTAAATAATAATATTTTTTTTTCTTTTTAATTTTTTTAAATCGTGTATGTATTATCATCGGATCTTGATAACTGTTCAAAATTATGAAATAATTTGACCGTTGCAAGTGGGTAAAACTCGAGTTCCAGATTCCGTACCTACAGACGTCTGTAATCGTATTAATAAATACACAATTTTTAATTAAATATCTATTAATTAAGAAATTTTTAATGCACACTACAATATTACTATCGACTATTATCTTTCAAACTGTGTTATTCAGTCATCTATCCTGTGCATTCTTTATCAATAAGCTCGAGACGGTTAAGAACCCCAACATACAGCGGGCCCTTCAGCCCACGTCCGTGAACCATTTGTCAAGTGGCCTATGAGGAAATCGCGCGGTAATTTCCGCAAATCTCGAAGATCATCCGCAAACCGCACATCATCTGTAACCCGACCCTAGCGTTCATTGAAACATGCTATCCGCTCTATCGAAATCTGTTCTAAGGCGCGGCCATTTGTTCTGTTTACATGGTGCCAATTACACAAACCTTTTCTCTATCAAACGAAGAGCTGAAAATCGAGCTCAGTAATGATGGTGATCCTCTGTGACGATTTAACTGCATAGATATTCTATTCTATCCTTTTGTCGGATAAATATCATTTAATCATCACCACTTTTATTCTAACTACTGTTGCAAAGGTACAATATCTGACATTCATTCAGAAATGACTAATATAAGGAACTCTAAGAACTTAAGAAATGTAAACTTACTTGTTTTTGAACATGAACTTAGGTATCACAAAAGATATCAACCGTGACGGATGCCGCAAAGGGAGCGCCGTAGATTATTTTTCTGTATCTAAACCTTCTTTAAGTAGATATACATATTTACATATGACTTCCCAAAAAACGCGCAATGGGATCTCTCCTTCAAAGCCAGCAACGCACTGACGACTCCTAAATAGCGATGCAAATGTTCACAGGCGAATTACGACGCCTTCGTAGCGACTTACCATTTGTAGCTCGACCAATATAATAACACATATATATATACAAATATATATATTTTTTTCTATCTACATACAAACTTGACCTTGTATTAATAAAATGCACGCCTTCCCCCGCAGGTGTGGTTCCAGAATCGACGAGCTAAGTGGAAGAAACGCAAGAAGAGCACGAACGTATTCCGGTCCCCGGGCGCCCTGCTGCCGTCGCACGGCCTGCCGCCCTTCGGCGCGGGCGACGTCTGCGGCCCCGGAGTGTTCGCAGACCGACCCTGGTCCATGCCTGCTGGTAAATAACCACATCTCTAACTACAGCACACCTAGGCACGGCTAAATGCTCTTATCGCCAACGAAGAGCAGTGCACGCCGTGCAAGAAGCTGTGTTCTGCGATCGTCAACCTGCATGCCCAGCGTGGGGATTATGAGCAAAACATCATTATTAAGAACTAGTTAATAGTAATATAACTAATATTCCTACCGCTACAGATCTATTCGAGGTTGACTGCACATGTTCACGGCTACTGTATGCACGACTGTCAAAATGTCAGACGTGACGGTCTGCAAAAGACAATATCAAATATTGACAAGGTTGCTCTTCATAATATATATCTTTAGAATAGTAGTGGTCGTACTGCGTATCCGATGTTATAATATACCTAATATATATTGGGGCATCGACATCAGCATCGTCAGAGTTTAGCTATCGTAACCAGACGACTGATAAACTACATATTTACATATAAATATTTTCTGTACATAAAGATATTGTTTATACAGCCAGACACAGTTCAAATGAATCGAACGCACCCGTGGTTCAGAATTCAGGTTAGCTAACCACTGCAGTAACGAGCCAGTCAAATGTTATGCTGTGTGCTGATGTGAGAACAAGCAGTAAATCGCTCAAAACTCCAGTTATTTGTTCTCAGTATTTCTGCTGAGTTTTTTAAACTGAGAATCAGTAAATATTCCTCCTTCCTTAGGTCTAGGGCAGTTGTCCCAAGGCGGAGTATCGATGGGCGGTTTCGGAGCAGGCGGGCTGCCGCAGCTCGCAGCCGACCTCAACCCCTCACTGCCCATTAGCTCCGTCGCTTCCGGTCAACCCTACCAGACGCATTACCCTCTTAATTCACTCGGTGAGTGCACAAGAATCGAGAAGCATGTTTGTAATACATGACCCAACATAATTAAAAAGGAAATTAACGTAATTAAAACTAAAATTCTATATCATATTAGTTGTTATGTACAGAGCGACTTATAGAATTATAACGAACGCGCAAGTAAAATCAAACAATATGATATCGCCCTGTAGACGATAAAGCCCCTTTTGTATGCTTGACTACCTCGTCAGTCGAGTGGTTGCAAGCGCGACTGTCGAACGGGAGGTCCTGGGTTCAAATCCCGGGTCAGGTACGATTGAATTTTTCTAATTACGAACTTCTAGTAGTGACTCGCAGTCTGGACCCGAAAGCTCACCACCTATTCCATAGGACCTAAACGTAACTGGTAAAACGTGGAAGTGTATTACACTCCTCTACCTATCTCTTCGAGGATTACAGGCGTGATGTTACGCTTTAGTATGGTTTTATTGGTCCAGCAGCAACATGTTCAGTTTTGAAATACGTGCTTTCGTTGCAGGTGACACGATGATGTCGTATTGCAATAATATAAGCCAGCAGCAGGCGCCGCTGGAGGGCTCGCCCACGCCGCCCCACATGGCCCACTGCGCCAACAACGCCTCGCCAACAACCAGCGGTAAGAGAACAACACGAACACAACAATGGACACACGACCGCTTTGTCACTAACATTTAAATCTCTTTTTTTGCGAATATGAAATTTTCGAAAACTATTTTTATTTCTAAATATTGTAAAGACAAGACAAATCAAATCATAAGTACTGAATAATAATCAATTACTATTCTATCCAGCCTTGATTTATTGGGTAATGTTGTGCGAATGGAGCAACAATGCGATATTCAGTGTCAAATTTTCTCTGTAACTAAGTGGAATCGATCATCTCCCCACCTCTCGCTGATCTCCGTCTGATCCAGTATCTGTTGAGACCATCACCTATCACTCCGTTTTTTCCACCAGCATAGCGCTGTTTAAGGCAATGGAGTTAGAAAATTTTCCGTAAATAGAACAGAAATATTTTTTTCAATTTGGTAACATTGGATCACAAACGAGGCTTAAAACAAGCCTTGATGTAACTTATAGCATAGCATTCTTACCTAATAAATATATCTTGACGTTGAAACCAGGTCACACCTGGTGGTGGGAGGAGTAATTTTGAAACACTAGTCTATCACTGCCTTTTGCGCGTTGTAGTTGCGATTGCAGTGGTTGTTAAGGGCGATGTGTGAACAGGTAACGGCGGCGAACACGTGGAGGAAGAGGTGTGGCGCGGGCACAGCATCGCGGCGCTGCGGCGGCGCGCGTCCGAGCTGTCCGCCGCTATCCCGCCCTACCTGCAGCTCAACTACGACGCGCACAGCCCCGTCTACTGACACCCCGGCGCGCACCGCGCCGCCTAACACCCTCCACGTGCCACCGATACATTCACATGATATTCCTACAGTCATCATGTCCAGTTCACAAAGGCTAATATTTAAATAACATCCGAATTTCTTTAATGTTAAATTCGACGAGTGTCTAAATAAGATTTATAATTGTTTCCACGATTGTTACTATTTCTTCTTTATTAGCATACGCAATATAATCTGTTCACAGACAGCTAACCAGTAATAATTGTCTCTATTGTTCACTCGATCCAGTAATGTAATATTGAGGAAAATTAAACGTAAATGTGTCAATGAATTAAAAAGTTCTTCCAGAACCATTTGAGTTGAAGATAAGCATGCCAAAGTTTTAATTGTCTCGAAAAATTTTCTTTAAAAATGTAGATATTGATGATTGTATACGCAATATGTATTGTTTTGAAGTCAACGTAATCGATGTTACTGACGATTAGACACATAACACAATGTATCAAATGGTACACCAAACGATGTCATTTGAGGATCAGATGAAAGAGAACTTGTCAGTTGTAAAAGCTATGAGCAAAGGTAACAGACGCCAAATTTTACCAGTAAAAACAGTTAAACGGTAATGTGTAGTGTCTGACGGGACGCGAAGTGTAATAAAATAATTTAATTAATGTTTAGTGTAAAATGTGAGCTGTATTCGAAAATACATGTATACGCGATCGTACAATAATAAATATAGTGGTAGCGTTTACAATAATCTATTTATTTGTTAAGTAACGATAGTAAGTATATATACATACATGTGTAGCTGTACCGAGCGGCGCTGAAACGCACCATCGTCGAATGTCTTTAGTTTAACAATCTGGTGTGTTCCGTGTGTTGCTGGAAGATGTTATAATTTTGTATATATACAAATATATTCCAATTCCGGGTGAACTCCGTCGCTGTCAGCTGCCAGTGGGGGTAATACATTAACTGCTGGGAAGTGATAAAAGCGACTGCTCTGTTCTGTAACTATAAAAACGCCAACAATACAAATTATTCAATCTAACCACCTGCCAGCAACAAGCAACAATTATTATTTAAGAATCCATCTTCGTTTTGATACATGGTTATCGTACATTTTACAAGTCCTTCAGGCGTAGATTGTTTTGTGTTGTTCAGATCTCACATGAGACGTATAAAAAACGATAAATTTTTGTTATTCACGAAATATGCTTGCTCTTTAAAAATACCGTTAGCTTTGCATTTTAAAATTGGTACGTACTTCTTAGATTTTGATTTCAATAAAATTTGAAACCATATTTCAATTATCTATACCTACTTCATTAATTGCTTGTAAAAAATATTAACATTTGACGATTCTGGCGGTTCAGTGAGATCGACGTGTTTCCACCAGTCGGGAAACAGCGCTAGCTAATAGGTATACTTTTGAAACATTCCAACATTCACCATTAGAATAATTGATTACATTAAGAGTGTATACAAATGTATAACACGCAGAAGTTAACTAGGCACTACGCTATGCTGACGTATAGCGAGGTACTGACGCGTCGGAGGCGAGAACGGTAGACGTTGACGGGCAGAGTCAGTAGATGGGAGAGGAAGCGCATTCCTCGATGTGCCAAGTTGATTCCAGCGTGTATGTGGAACGGGCTTCTGCAAGAGTAGATACGTTTGCAGTAATGTGAAGTGAGACTTCGTATACGAGTGTACGCAGGAAATAGTAAACATAAGGTTACCTCCTACTTTACTTTTCAAAAATTATATTGTTCATCAAAAATATTTAATATTGGATGCCGGTAAAGAACCGACTGGCGCCGGGTGGCGAGCTGTCGGCATGCTCTGCAGACATTAGCACTGAAGGATTGATTTAATTATGAGTGACGCCATTTTACTTCAATTTTTAAAAGTATTCTCTTGACTGAAACATTACTTATAATGGATTTTTGATTGTTTCATTCAGCATAGATAAAATAATTTAAAAGTAACCGATTCATATCCGTCTCGTTTAAATTGATTGTATTTAATGTGAAAAAATACGAAAATGGTCTAAATGTATTGTAAAGTGTATACGCAGGCCAAAAAATTTTTGCTTTGTCGTGTCAAATTAATGCCAAATGTAATTGTTTTATCAATGTCAATGCCCAAGGGTTATAATTACACTAATTTCATACGCAATAATACAGACGTCACATTAAGCATATTTTGTAGGATTTATACAAAACCCGATGAATTACTAATATGTTAAAGAACGTTCATAGTGCTCATAAGATTCCTTAGGTGGTAATCGCGCGTCATGTGCTACGATGCGTTCAGGGCTATTATTTTTCATTTCTCCTGAATTTTACGGCCACTGCTTCCATGTTACTATTAGTTATGGGTGGTTGATAGTTCCTATTTTGATTTTTCACGTTCCAAAGTTGCTTTGATGTTTTCATTGTAGAATATTACCAAAATGAGTTTCTTGCAACACCGCAGGGATACATTAAAATCATTTTAATATGTCATTTAAATAATTCGGGCTTCTTGGATTTGTTTTAATCTTGTCGATGAATATTATTAGATACTGTATGTGGTTTCATTGGACTACATATGGTGTTAAATATTTTTAATTCACACAATTCGGAACTAAACCAGAGCGAAATAATTTTGGTTCAAACTTTCCCTCTGTATTTATATACATATGTAGGTATACTAAATTGATGCTTAACATATTGATTCATGTACATTAATATAATTATAAAGCTCGAGTACGCGACTTATTTTACTAAAATAGATAACTTATATAAAATTAATATTTTTATGTATTTTTTTATTATTCTACAAGTTTTTGGTTTGGTTTCACTTGTCATGCATATTCTAGTGAAAACAAACGAAATTATTGCTGACATTTACCTGGGAATAACTTACATTGTCGAATAATGTATATAATGATTTTAAAATTGGACATTTCACATATATAAATGCCGACGAGGTGTCAAATGAAACCGCAGAATTATGATTTATAATTATAATTACGTAAGTAAACGACTGAGTGAACGTATGAAGAAATAAAAACTTAGGTACATTGGCTCGCCCCGGAAATGTATATGTATAGCCTTCGTGTAGTATACAACATAGACGTAAGTATTAATACATACATACAATACAATAGACAATGTTCACTTGTGTGTTTTATTGTTCCCCTTTCAATAAATGCTAGAGATTGTTTTTTAAATTTCATATTCCTTCATAAAACAAGTTACTAAATTATAGGTATGCAGGACCCCAAAGTAGGAAAGAAATGACATACATTTTTGAATACACGCAAATGGCTATATCTAAATCTGCTTAACATCATCTCTGCCCTATCCGTGTAAGAATAAAATCTGATACAGAAAACATTAAGTAGATACTTCTCTAAAACACTTAGTGACATGTGTTTACGTGTCACATATTTAAAACCAAGCTATGTTTAAATTATCGTTACACAATGGTCACCTGTTTCTAGCTAAAACCAATTTCACCTATAAAACATTGACCTAAAGACGAATTGGCGATCTAAAAATACTCTTGAATTTTCGGATTATCGTATTCCTGTAATACCTACTAATAACTTAAAAGAAAATAAGTGTTGCAGTGTGAAAAATCATACCATCCTAAAGGAATAATCATTAATTATCAGATAAAAAATTACAATGGTAATACGTACATAAATACGTATTACGGAATCTTATTAGAATCCTGACAATTTTCACTTTGTAGCGCCATCTTGCAACAACCATTACAACTAAATAGGCGATTCTAAATTAGTACAGCGTTAATTGTAAGATGGCGCTGGTGGCGCCTGATTACCTGACCTACAGAATCTGTGTCTAAAAATTAACTTGTTTAAATTAAATTGACTAAACTATTATCTAATAAAGTAAAAGGTATAACCTAGTACTAAAATTGTAGGCAAATGTATGTACATTAAATAATTAAAAATATCATAATTGTTAATTTATTCTATTTCCCACTAGATGGCAGTGCTTGCACCAATAATAATAAATTTATTTGCCAACAGATGTCGATAAGAAAACGGACTTTTCTACCGAACACAAGATGGCAGAAAATGGCAAGAAAAAGATATAATTTGAGGGATAATATTATCACACAAATTATGACTATCTAATTCGAAACGTTTTACAATAGTCCAAAAATCTGAAATTACATTTGCATATTTTTTTAAATATCTTCTCCCGGAAATTCAAACTATTAGCACCGAATATGTACTGTGAGTACCGAAATACGGTTTTATCCACATTTTCTATGGAAATACTTCATTAAAACAAAGCATTAATTATAGTTTTGATACCGACCTACCGACTACCTAAATCGTTGCTATTACACATAGTGAAAACTTGTGCCGTATCTAGCCGATAGCGAGTGAATACATCTAGGTTTGCTACATCATACCTAATTAACATGAGAGGAGAGAGAGACCCATTTTCCAACAGTGCAATAATAAATGAGTAGATTATTATTATTGTTTTATTTTATTGATTCAAACCAAGCAAAACAGTGATTTTACGTTTTGATACTTATAGACAGTTATAAATGAAAATGTGTCTTGTGGTCTTAGACACCGCAGTATTTTTTTTATGTTCTATCAATCTACTAGAGTAGACAGAGGACTATCTGCTCTAGCCGCTCTCTTCCACCCGCGAAAGCCTAACGTGAAGTTGATATAAATAAATAATAACTAGTATTATGTACCTAGATAATTTTATGCCAACGCTTATGGAACTTCTTCCTACTCAAAGCGACGTACTCGCACACTAATTTTGAATGTTTGCTAGAGTTACCGTATTGATTATTTTGTAAACAGTATTTATAATAGACGGAAATACAAAACATGCGCCAATCTACGATGTAATTGATATCTTTTTCGTTGGTTTTCATTTGTTCATTTCATTATACGGTAAGCGGCCGTGTCCTGACGGCGAGCGCTGCCTACGTGCAGCTAATGACAGCAAAGATCCCACGCTTTCCCATCAGTGTCCTTGTCGCCGGCAGCCTCTCCGCGTTGCGACACTCGCGTGCCCATTTAGAGCTGCTAATATCTCGCCCGAAGGTTGCGCCGAAATCTTAGAATTCTTGCCTCGTGACTGAAGGCGGGATAACTCGTTTATATAAATTACTCTACATTACTATAACCATTCCACAACTACAGATGTTACGCAAGACTAGTCGCGGTCTTCAAAGGATTGCCTGCTAGAATGATTTTTTAAATAGCTACAAAACCGCATTTGCCTAATTTCCTGGGTAGTCTTTAGTCCAAAAGGACTAAAAGACCACTACCCAGGACATAAAAATTTTCACGGTGTACCTGCTTACAGCCCAAAATCTTGATACCTACCTACATAAATCTACATATTTCATACATACCTATGTATTATATAAAACAACTATTTAATAGCATCAAAGCTCTACCCAACTGCCTGCAAGACTTAATAGAACGCCTCAAATATATTATGCTATTAACCTATCAATAAGAGCACAACTCCGGACGCGCACAGGTGTGGCGAGCAAGTAGCGACGGTTAGCGTCGGGCGGGCGGCAGGCAGCGAGCACGCTGGACCACTGCTACCACTTTCTTCGCGTCTTTACGTAACGCGCGTAACGCGAGGCGAGCGGCTGCCATTAGCATAATGCCATCGAATATTTGCCATCTCTTTAGCGTGAAAGGAGTTTGCTCTTTCTACTGAATATTAGTTTAGAAAATCGTTAATTTTTAATGTAAATATCTTTTGCATCCTGATTTCCTTTAACTTTCGAAGACAATCGATTTCGTTTACAAATACGTTTTAAAATATATGCAATCATCATCCCTGTTTTATTTCCACTGCAGACAGGCCGCCCCTGCGTGGGTGGAAGGGTCAAGGCCGTAGTGTACCACGCTAGCTAATTGTCCATACCGCCTTCAGGTTTTATAATTAAAAGCAGCCCTAAAGTGTGGAATGCAAAATATAACTACGACTAAATAACAACATAAGTATTCTTAACGCTGAATTATTCATATTTGTGTAAGAACCTAGCCTGAAATGACTACTTCACTTACTTCCGCATTCTGTAGTCCAGTTTGGCTCACAAATAGCACCGACTCGCTGGACAAGAGCTTGAAATTAAGTCACTAACACAAGTGTGGAAATTACCTACACTTTATTAAGTCTCGGTTCGTTCTATAGTAGTGACCAGCGTTCTATACCTATATATATTCTATACATTTGGTTACCATACATAAAATGATTCGTTGAAATAATATAAATATTGTTATTAAACGAATCGGTAATATTTCTTATGGATTACTGTGGTTAACACAGTAACTTGGAAATCAACCGTGCTAGAACATTCTTTAATATTTGGTTACGATTATACGAGTAAATAAATAAAATGAGTTAACCCTTTGAAAGCCGCGGTAGTGAGGAGATATCTGGCACGGAGTAGCATTTGTTTATATGGCTCAATGTTCAAAGTGTTAAGATTGAAAACTCCAATTTGGGATGAAAACACTGTGTTATTTTCAACCTTATCATCTGCATTAACATTATTGCCTCTTTGCTGTCTTACACGGCTCTCATGTTATCATCAAATTATTGAAGGACGTAGTCTGCTACGATAAGATTCGAAAAAGCAACTAATTCTACCTCAGAAGGCGAACACGTTCACCGACTAATCAGCATCCGCTTCCTCTTCCCACGATACCCGGGTCTTTGGAAGGAAATAGAAAAAAGGGTCGGAACAATAAATGAGCGGTTAGTAACGCATTGTACGGGTTTTAGTAATAATTTGATGTTCGAGTGTGTTACAAAAGTAGAGCATATTATATGACAATAGATACACACGTGATTATATCCTGGCAAGATTTCAATTGCCACTGCGAACCATCCACTTAGTAGTGTGGAGTAGAAAATTATTAAAGGGTAATTTTTTTTATAAAGTAATGATGCTTACAAAATTTTGTTTTTATTTCGGTTATTAATATAGCAAATATCAAAGTCTATGTGTTTACTGTAATCCGTTTAAACCTTCATTGAATCTTAAACAAATCTAATGGCATACCTGAAGTGTG
>DWME01007935.1:0-12163 GCA_018244795.1 Parelbella ahira ahira
CGAAAGGCGCCCGCCCCGCCCACACCTGCGCCGACGCGCCCGCTATGGACGCGTCGCTCGCGCATATCACATTTCGCGCGCACGGTAGCTTACCCTCTGACGTAGCTCTCTTTCGGATTCCAGATCATCGTGGAGGAGACGAATCTTGTCCTGAAAAATACAACATATTCTATCATGTGTCCCCAAACACTTCACAAGCACTGCACTGATTCGACGGCCGGTACCTCCAGCCTGGAGAAAGCACTCAGGTCGGCGCTGTACTCGATGTTGACGTCGGTGGTGCCGCCACCGCTGCTGCGGTAGGTGTACTTGGAAGTCTTCGCCACGGCGGACATTGTCGCTGGTTCGTCTCTCGATCGGCAGTCGGGCGCTACGTTACCGGTCGGGCACCGTTCGACTAGTGAGAGCGGGTGCGGGCGGCGCGCGCGCACCAGCCGCCTCCCGCGCGGCGCCCCCGCCGCCCGCTGCATGCGCCCCGCACCGGCGCGGCTCCAGGGCGGCCGGCCGGCTGGAGCTCGCGGATCGTGTTACCACCCCCGCGCACCCCCCTCTCGGCCTTTTATAGACACGCCCGTCTTAACACCGTTGCGGTTCTTTTTTATTTGTTTTGCCCAAAAATTTGGCGAATCCTTTAACTTCCGTTGGTGACATTCAGCGTTTTTATTTTTAAGTTCCCTGAAGCTAATACTAGTGAATAGATGACGTCGCTAATGCTAATCCAGCCTTCCTGACAGATTCCTGTCGGTCCCTGGCAGGCGCACGCGATGCGGCCCACACGAAATGCCACCAACCAGATGAACTTAACAATGAACCTTTAAGTTCTTTGGGTATTTACACCATTCATAATTGTTCTTATTAACAATATTACACGAAGTATTACTAACTAGATGACTACGGTTAACAAGAGCATATCTCATTTGTAGTGCATGACAATGTGTAATATATAATCGCTGTAAAGGTTAATTCACAATAGCCCGGTTATCACGTTGTACTGTAACTGACGTTTCGTAGAACCTTCGTAGACATTCTACAGTGGCCAGAATTTACCACAGTTGTACACGAACAGTGAATTTACATAGTTGAAGTTTTTATACGTGTTTTAACATTTTGTTTATTAGTAAATGTTTTGCTATATAATGCATTTTTAGCCTACATTTTTTAAAGATTGTATCTCATGAATTAAAAGCCTCCTAACCCTCGCTTTTATTAGCTATAAAACGTCAGTACTGAAATTTTTATGTGATATAATCAGACAAACGAAGCCAACATTTCCTGATATGAAGCGTGAAGATTGTAAGTAAGATTCAAATTTTAAGATTATTCTGTTTGCATGTAGCCAAAATTATAAGTGCCTAATTGATAAACATTATGAATCGTACATGTGGTTTGTGAAGAAGACTATCCATAATTAATAAAATATCAATCTATGATTGGTTGATTTGACATAGAAAAATTATTAAGGTAAATAATAAATATGTATGTAGTACTAAATAATTATTTAATTTTAATAAATCGTCTGGTAAAAAACGTGTCTGAAAAGATAATGATGACTATTAAAATATAAAAAAAATAATATATATATATTTTGGCAGCTACTATTTAATATGTATGTATAAATAGTATTAACTGTAGTATTACGTTCGAAGAACCACAAAAAATAATAATTTAAACGGTAAGTAGATATGTATAAGTATCAAGTGGTTACGTTTGAACAAATATTTATTTCAGTGAAGGTTCAAAACGGAAATCAGGTCATGGAACCGAGGAAGACCCGTGAGCGTCTACAGTGGGTGGAAGCAGTTACCCAGTGATTCAGATCTGACGCACGAATAGGACGTCTTATTCATAATTTTATAATTATCACTTGCGTAAACAAATCTGTCCCGCCGAAGTATTACTAGTGATATTATTTTATTCTCAATTTGAATTGGACTTCCGGTAACTTGGGAAACTAACGGACAATAAAAATATATTTAATTATTTTTTCTTTTGTAACATCTCTAGACTCAAACTAATTGTAAGGGGACAAAGGCTTATGTAATGTTTAATGGGATTTTTACAGTGAACTGGGGAATATAGAGAGTACGATAATAATGATAATGTAAAACTTATATACACAAACATCCAACCCAATATATTATATTCAAATAATACACTATAGATACATAGATAATATCTATGTATTATAATAAATACTCTTAGTTTAAAATGTCAAATTAAGAATGACTCAATATTGAGATTGAATCTATTTGCGGAGCAATTTTTTATAAGTATATGCTTCTGCTCGGTAATATTCCGATACTTTCTCTTGTTATTTCATATATCCCATCATGGAATAGGGGGTGAGCCTATGGACATACCTAGTAAAAATCCAGACTACGAGCTGCTATTAGATATTTCGAGTTAGAAAAACTTCATAGTAGTCGACACAGGGATCGAACCCAAGACCTTTCGATCAACGAATAGATTCTCGAGAGATCACTGGTGGACAAAGACCTTTCCTTATGAGAGCCATTGCTTTCTTTCCTGAGACCTTACAACCGTAGGTACCTTACTACTTTTAATTCTAACTCTCATCTTCATTTTCTCTTTTGCGGTGTAACTTACCATATATATGTTAAGCCTTATGGCACACAATGGCCCTAAGGCGGATGGCCCACCTATGTTGAAAACAAATTAATTTCTTAAAGTACTAGTTGCCACCTGTCCTAAGAGGTAATAAAAATATTGGTTAAGTGATCGTATACTGTTAATACCATTAATTTAACATTATTAGAATTTTGTTCAAATTGTTTTATCGACTTTTTATGAACATTTCATGTTTGGATAATTTTATACTCTGTTTGAGAATTTTGATTGCGTCATAATGGTATTTCTGGTCAAAAAGTAAAGAAGATTAAAGAAAAGTTAGAGCTTTTTCCTTAAAGAATAATTTATTTAATTTTAAATTTACTCAGTGTCATAGCCTTGAAGCACAGGTTTTCGTATGATTCATATTACTATGGAGCAATATAATTGCAGCTAGAGCACATTGGAGCTCACTGCAATACCTACTTGAATATTTCATGTTGTTGTTTGTAAATTCCAATAGCATTACGATATATCGGAAACATAAAGTACAAATTCTTAAATTTGTACATATGTAGATTTCCTTAACACATCCTTAAATACTACACATACATATGTATGCTCACGATATACTATATGTGATATTAAATAATACAGACGCCTGGAACATATTTTCTTATCATTTTCTTAGAGACAAAGTTGCTCTCTGACTAAAAGCTGTCAACATTTACTCAGTGAGCAATTTAGGACATTAAATGTTTGATTTTGCCGCGAAATTTCAAGTTTTCATCGGCTGAATGTAAGATGTCATTGTGGTATTTAAAAACATGTAACATTCCGTCTATTGTTTTAAATTAGTAAAGAGAACATGCAGCGGGTTAGAAGATCAAAATAACTGTTGGATATATTCGAGACGCATTCACTTGTTTAATCAATCTCTTGTAAATGAAATGTCAACATATTTTTAGTATTCACATTTGTCATCTTAGTATTTCAGGTCGAGCCAGTACTTTCAAGAAGTAAAACAAATATATTATTGATGTACCTACATATGTATTATGTGCGTTCAATTTTTTTATAAACTTACTTTCTAGACGATTCTATTTCAACACATTGTTGTATGTACACATTTTTACATATTATTGTTATATATATGTGAACCGGTGAATCAACAGCGCAGTTCAAATAGAAGTTTCTATTTTTACTCATTCATAAGTTTATTAAAATGTATCCACTGCAATAACATTACATTTTATTACATTACATTTTATTATATTACATTTTATTACAATTATGGAATCTTGATGTCAAACGTGTAATTTGTTAAATAATTTAACATGTTACGTTGATCGTTAAGTTACACGTATTACGGACAACGGGAACTATTAAATTAATATTGTGAACTAGTACAGTCACACACATAATAATTTATAGATTGGCTATAAAGTAGAAACGTATTTTATTATTGTAGTAAAGTAAAAGTAAGTTATTGTCGTTCGTCGTAAAACAGCAAATTACTTATCTCTAACACGTCATAACATAATTACTATTGTAAACTAAAAGGTAACAGAAAAGCACCTACAATAGCACCTGTGTACTCGATTGTTCGACGTCCCCATTTCTACGCAAGCGCAGGTGAGACAATATTCAGTTATATTCGTGCCTGAGCGAAGTGGGCCGAACGCTTTCCGCATCCCCCAACTCATCTTGTGACTCAACTGCGAAAGCTCAAATTATAATGTTGCTGGAAAAACGAAACGTCGTAAGCGACGCGGTCTTAAAATTATACGCTACACTCTTATATTTCCCGCAGACTGATACTAACAGGCACGTCTGTCGATAACGTTTATACGACGACAATTAACAGGAAAAAAATTAGTCTAAACGGTGAAAATTAATGGAAAATCAGTATGAGCTTTCATTTAGTAATAGTTGTACGGGCAACGCTCGTACAGTAATTTCATTTAGTCAGCATTTAACGCTATATCAATTCATGTTAAGTAAAAACTAGTGAGTTCGATTCCGGTCATTAAGCGTACCGCGCGTACTCCTCCGTCATTTAGCAATAATTTAGTTAAACAGTTTAAGTTTTATAGTTTTGTAATTATTCATTTTAAGGAACAAACATTTATAGTTTCAAACTTATCTTCATTCTAAATACATTTAAACAACTACGGTCAGAACCCGTACAATAGTATATTTGACGGTGAATACATTGACGGTAATAGATCAGTATATCTTGTCCTTACTACTGTATACACTGGCACTAAGTGATCGCGCCTTGTATTAGGTAATTGATCAATACATGTTTAGTAGATATACAATTTGTTGATTAGATTGTCGCTTTTATCAAGTAATTGGTTATTAAATATTAATATTTATTACCCTATTATTATTTAAAAGCAATGCGTCAATAAGCGTTACTCGGAAATATTAAAAAGATATAAATACATGATGATTAATTATGCAAAGGGGACGGTAATTGTCAACTATATAAAAATGATACATTTTCATTTCAAATATGTCTGTTGTATATAAATTAGTTCATCCTAATGGCAAACTGCCATTATTGCATAATAATTATATCACATAGTAAGAACTCGTACCTACATACCTACTGCATTCTATGAGCAATCGTAGTATTGGAACAAATAAGGATTCAAATAATTCATTACTATCGTTTCGTGCAACGTTACAGTAAGTGATTTTTAAAATATAAGATTCCGATAGGGGTTTAACCCAGTATCCCAGGAATAAGAGATTGAAATCTAAACTCCTAGATTATCATGGGTTGTTTTTGCTAAAACATCGATTGCTGTGTTACGCTGTTTAGTAACATGTTATTGAACATGTTCATATAACTTTTAAATGCAATTAAACTGGCGGAGTAATGACGCTTATAGCTCAGTGATTTAGATTTCCCATTCTCGGGGTCTGAGATTCAAATTCTGGTAAGCACCGTCGACTTTACAAAATTATGGGAGCTTTATAATCTAATATGACTGGTTACAGCGGTTACGGAAAATATCAAAAGGAAAATCAAACACATTAAGTTTGGGCGTTATATTCTTTATGATGTCTTAAGTCTGCCAACCGGCACTTGACTAGCGTAGTAGACTGGGGACCTTGGACCTTCCCGTCGTGAAAGGAATTCCGCGTCCAACAGTAGAATAACAAAAGGATTGATAACGATTTTATTATTAATACCATGCCAAATATAAGTATGACACATGAAAACTATTTTTATTTGTCTTATGAGATGATTGTAGGGTATCACACATACCTACATATCAATGATGAAGAAATATATAAAAATTATAATCATTATATAATAGTTGATTCCTTATGATTTTGGTTTTTTCGTATAATGTTCAATTTTGATACGGATTACTCTCAGAAAAGTTATCAATCTGTTAACACGAGTCTTGTGAAAATCAGTTCAGCCATAGCCGTGAAACATGATGTTTAGATTTTGGTAAAGTTGTCTGCCTTATTAGTTGCGAGTAGTTGCAAGTGATATTGCTGATCAAAAGTTGTTAAGTTTGATCACCAAGTCAAGTAAAGTATTATTTGGTTTTATTTTTCCAATTTGGAATTCGAAGTCGTAATCCGGACTTTGTGTCTGTGCTCGCTGTAAGACAATAAGCTCAAAGTCTATTCAATGGCTTAACGCAGAACACAACAGCTGAATACGTGGGAGTACTACACTCCACTGACTTCCCTTTGGAGAAATACAGACATGATGCTACATTGGATTTCTGTGACGTGCAGAGAACAATATAAGACATATTTACATTCAAATCAGACAAACATTTAAATTTTATTTACATCAATCGGTTACTGTTCTATTTACTGTTAGAACGCGATATACAATTAACATGCCAGATCGTGAGTGCAACATTACGACGTCCGTATTTTTACGTCACATAAATAACTTGGATTGTTGGCAGCAGACCCGGTGACTCCTTTATGACTGTTTCGGGCGTAAAGATCAAAATAGACTTAACGGCGCGCAAGAATTGTGAGTAGCTGCGATATGATTTGTTAATGTATTTACGAGTTTACAAATAATTTAACGCGAATATGATAAGGTCCATGGTGGTTTTAAGAATTTCGTTTTGCACTGTTGGCCACGAGTCAATATCGGTGTCCGGTTTTATTTGAAGTAACGCACTCGTTCTGTACGTATTCTGGATACGTACTTTATTTGACAACTCACTGTTATAATTTAGACATTCTTTTCAACACCTAAAATAAGACTAAGGACTAACGATTCATTGTGACCTTCGAAATATGAATTTGTAGCGTAACATGAAAGCTCATGTAAACTGACACATGATTACAGAACTGCTGGCCAGCACCCGAGGTCTTGGATCGCTTTGTTTTTCTTTCACACTTAGATGAGAAGTCACCAATTCCGTCGTGGTCAATATTTTTATTAAAAACGGTAGCATATCTACTGTGAAAAGGAGAACACAATTGCCTACTATGTAACAGTTAATCCATAAATAAATGACGATATATTTAAATAAGTCTCATAAGATTATCAGTTTATTAACTAGAGTTAAAATTATTTTCACTGCGCATATAAACGAATAAAATATGAGAGACATTTGACAACGTTCTAGAAGATTCCAAAAATAACTCTAATACACCTGCAGTGCAACACATTATATTCCCAATATTATTATATCTTATATGTTTCGGACGCAGTAAATAATATTATCGTTCAAATGTCATTATAATGTCGTGTATGAAGAGAGTGATAATTGTGGAAGAAGCTCGGCAGGTCTGTAAGGAGAAATTTGGCACATGGTGCTCTCTGTCTACCCCTCAGGGACCTGGCTTGATGATATATTAATAATAAATATCATCATTAGTAATTACATGGAACATATAACATTTGAAAAGTAGAAGTACCACACTTCTCTACCTGCCCCTTCAGGGAAATACACGTGTGACGTAATGTTATATACTTCACCTGTCAACAATACTTACTTCAACGAGATCATATTTTTCACAATAAATTGTTTCTGTACATAGATGTTTATATGTACTTATGTAAGATGGAAAGTATTTTAGGGATTCTATTAAACGTGATGTGTACACGCTCTAATTACAAATCTGCTAGTCGTTCTTCAGTCAGTGGACATGTGCTGGAAGATTTATTAAAGTGTAGATTTAACTTATAATGCAAGTTTCAATCTTATTTGACTATTACTCTGTGCGTGCGTGACAAATGAAAATATTAAAAAAAACACACGTGAGGTAAAATTTTTAACCTAACAGAACGTAACATGGCGCCAGTAATCCCCGAAGAGGTAGGCAGAGAAGTGTAGTACACACCCCCGTTTCACCAGTTACGTTTACATCAATTAAGGTTATAGGTATTTTAATTAGAGTTAAAAAAATTTCAGTGGTTATGGATGATTCACGTTTTCTAAAAATTGTTCATAACCTATCTGCTGCACTTTAAGAAACAAAAAAACAATAGGTTTCTGTTCTGGCTCTAGTAAACTTCTGTTACTTAACAAAGCGAGCAATTTGTATCATACATAATTCCACATTGACGGCACGTTTGGCATTAACTCGCAGTGAAATTTTGACATCATAATGTGCAACCGGTGTTATCTGAATAACATGTCTCATCCCGAAACGAAATATTAATCGGTAGGCTCACAGCTTGGCACCGGGGCTCAGTTCTATGTATGTACGGTGAAGTCTATAAACATAATATATCTCTTACTTGCGGAGACCGCTGTCGTAATTTTACTCATGTCACATTTGTTACACTGCCCAGGCACTTCAGTATATCTTACGATACTTTCTATTAATTATATTTTGTATAATAATACAACGCCTCCATTTTCCCGAAGGGGCAGAGAGAGAAGTGTCGTACTCCCACTTTTTGGCCACTTATATGTCCCATGTAATAGGGTTCCCACCTGTTGTTATACATTGGATTCAAATCCAGATTCCTAGCTACTATTAGAAATTCCAAGTTAACAATCAAATTAAATATGCTTTGCCCAACCCCGGGATTTAACCGAGGACCTCTGGCTCAGCGGTCGAGTTGACAACCACTATGCCAACGGGGCAGTCATATTTTGTATTATACAGATATAAGATGAAATACTACGTGAGAGTACTACGCTCCTCTGACTTCCGACCTTCGGAGTATTACAGGCATGATGTTACGTTTTTTTTAAGATGCAGTAGTAAATTCTTGCTCTACTGCTATCATCACACATTAAGATTTATGGAGAAATTCGGATTACGAATGTTGCTTTCGTTATCACTAATAACGTTACCGGCTTTAACCGAATATTTTTTTTTATTGTTGCAAACATTGCAATGCCATATTATCCTTATAAATTTAGTTTTCTATCTTCCACTTCCTAGATCTAAACTTAGAAACATCGAGCAACTTTAACGCAAAAGTTATATGCTCTTTATGATTAAATATCATCGACTATAGTGGTAAAAGAAACCTTACCTTGCAATCCTGCGCTGTGAGTGTTCTCCATAGCCAAACCACTGATTTGGTTGATGGATCAAGATATTTGTTTATGGACGTAGTCATCAGTCTGTCTCAATCCATCTTGTCTCCATAATGGCAGTGAACAGTAGAATGTCTGCAAAAAAAAATCTAATGTCACCTCCTACTAAAATATTTCTTTTTTAAATTACAATATCAATAATAAAAAATTAAAAATGACATTTTGTATTTTAATAGGTACACATACATATTATATGGAACTTCAGTATTTAATACGTTTATTTAAGATATTTAGGCTGCTTAATTAGCTAAATTTATTAAAATAAATAAATTTGCATTTAAAATTATGTTAAATATATATTTAATTTAATTAATGTATGGATTTTAAACATAATACGTTATTATGTTTAAAATATGTTTGTCCTTTATATATACATAGTTGTTAACAAAAGGCGAACAGAATGTCATTTGGCATTTTTAACCCAGATGGTTATGAAAGGTCGAGGAAAATACGAAATTACCTTATAATAAAAACAGTAATATTTGTATATAACGGGGTATTTATAAATATATACATGTAATTACTCGTGTACCTGTTTAAGTAAAAAGTAAAATCAAAACTGGTAATAGCAATATTTTGTTTCACCGAACACAATCTTTGCGGCCTATTTTCGTTTTTCTAAATAATGTCGGGAGGTAAAGGTGCTAGCCGCCGCCTACGTACGATTATTTCTGTGTTCGCCGGAATGCTAACACCTCACGAACCGCTCAATTTAAAGAATTGGTAATGCAAAAACAACTTTAAATTATCCATAATCTACATATCATGGCAAGACATATCTCGGTATAGCAATATATATGTATGTAGATACATATTACTGTGAAGACAACGACGTAAAGATATATATTATAGCATAGATACAATCTGTGATAATGCAATGTGTTAATAAATATTGTAGAACAATCTAT
This sequence comes from Parelbella ahira ahira, assembly GCA_018244795.1. Classification (NCBI taxonomy): domain Eukaryota; kingdom Metazoa; phylum Arthropoda; class Insecta; order Lepidoptera; family Hesperiidae; genus Parelbella; species Parelbella ahira. The sequence goes on from DWME01007935.1 coordinate 10,037, forward strand.
TAAAGTTTTATATCTCCGTCTGTGATGACCTTTACTGTAATAATACTATCAAATACGATTAAGTATGTCGGTACTTACGTATTAACGCCACCGCAGCTGCAGATTTGGCGGTTCTTAAGTGCCGCCAATCTACATAGACGTTTTTTGCGACAAACCTAACCTAACCTAACCTAAGACTTGTCGCAAAAATGTTGGTGCAGATTGGCGGCACTTAAAAACCACCAAATCTGTTAATAGGCGTTAATACGTAAGTATCAGACTGCCTTTTATCAACGGTTCTAAATAGATACACTCACTTCTGACATCATTACATTTTTACATTCCTATTTATAAGTAACCCAGAAAACACAAGAGACGTTTTCCTATTCAAACAATAAGTTTTGTTTGTAATAGTTTCGTGTATTTGGGAGGCATATCATTCAAATTTTATCACTAAAACACTTAGATATAGTTCCCTAGTATAATGACATTTGGACAGGCGTCGGATGGACAAACGGACAGAACGAAATAATGAGGTTTCTGTTTTCGTTATTCGGCTACGGAACCCTAATATGAATTACGTGTCACTATTTTGCTCAATTACAGTCGAAGTTTACATAAAATTTATCCTTTCGCAATTTGCCTATATGGTTGAACATTTTTTTTTTTATTGTTATAATTGTCCCGATATTTTTGTGCCAATCATCCCAGAATCATGACAAATAAAATAAAAAACTACTACGTAACTAAACCTTAAATAATGGTCTTTGTTTTATACAAAAATACCATGAAAACAGAATTAAAATTTTTTCTCGCAATTTTCTATTCTCTAAGGGTTTTTCTAATATTTTCTTTCTTAACTCTTAAGAACATTAAAAAACTAGCCAAGTCGGTCAAGCCATTCTCAAGTGATCCGCTTACAGAAACAATAGGTATTTAATTTTTATGCACCTACATATGTATAGATAATGCCACAAGTCTTTCATCATACTCACTACGTAATAAAATTTATTATATTTTGTGAGTAGAATCTCTGATTTTTCTATAAATAGTTTTTTATTGTTTACATCCTTTTTAGCACTTTTGGCAATTAAATTTGTGTTATCCTCATTAGTAATACAAAAATTATTACAAATTTATGCTAATGCGGTCGATAGCTCATTCAAATTATATTCATTTTAAGTATAAATGTCAAACTGGATAAAAAATCCTACTCAAGTTTTGTTTGTGACATCCTCTACATTGCAAACGTAATAATATGGGCCGCCAAGTGAATTGCCAAACGCGCTTGCGCTAATCCGTCGTCACAGACTGACAATACGTAATAGTGCGTCACTAAATGATATAGATAATTAATAAATGTTGACATGTACTTTGTCATAACAAAACTCCACATATACAAAATCTAAAACTTTATAGTAGTGTTAGTGTGACTTCATAATGGATATTTGTTATAATACTGTAATTTGCCAGAAAAACGTCAAAAATTAGCTACTCCCGAATCACGCTACTACTAGCAAGTACAAGATTTATAGATGTTATTGTTTTGTTGCTCGCAGTTGTAGTGAATTTACGCGGATCAAGGACAACATTGGATCAGCGATAGCCCAGTGTCTTAGAATTGAGTCCGTCGTTCCAGAAGTACTGCGTTTGAGTCCTGGCGCACATCATTTCTTCATAAATTTATAGGCATTATACAGAAATTAAATACGAATATCACATGATCATATTTCTTTCTTTACACATCTATAGCGTACGTTGGTATTCATCAAAAATTAAACCTGTCGTAAAAACATTGAATCATCAGCATATTAAGCATCAGCCTGTCTCAACCACTTTTGAACCTGTGTTCCGCTGCGGATTGAGGCCTATACCTCAGAAGAGGTTTTGCCTACATTCCCCGCTATGGGCACGTGAATTGGAGATCGGAAATATCAAATTGTAAACAATATTTCTTTTTGTTATTTAATTTTCCGAATTCGATGATGGGATATAAATAAATAATAGTTTAAGAAAACTAAAAAAACACGCTTTTAATGCTAATCGAACTAAAAATTAGAAAATAATTGTAAATGACAAAGAGATTATATTACAGTGGTAGAAGACCGAACAATCAATCATGATGCATCGCCTCAAACTAAAATTATA
>DWME01007936.1:0-12163 GCA_018244795.1 Parelbella ahira ahira
AGGTGCGCGCCATGGATTTGAACCCAGGACCCCCGGAATGAGAGGCTGAATTCTTAACCACTAGGCTACCACTGCATACATACGATACTAGGCTACCACTGCATACATACATATAAACATACATACGAACATTTCTAAATTCATACGTATTTATGTAGATAGCTTTGTATCCAGACACCGAAAGAAAAACTCATTAAATAAATATTTATATTTAATAAAAAACCTGCTTCCCAATAAGAACAACTACGCATTAGATATTGTACACAGTAATTGTTAGTAGACCATTAAATTATAATAGAACTATAAAAAATGATGTTCTATAATAGAATCAGAAAAAACCTTAAGAGAGAATTGTTTATAAGGTGTGCTTTTTCCTCATTCTTTATACAGAGTGCTCTTTACTGGACAAACCTTTTAGACGCTGTCAGTATAATGAACCATTATACTAATTTAGGTCGCCATAGAAAACAAACTTTCTATACAATCGGGCGTTTTTTTACAAACGTGACACTGTTACTGGGTGTCCTAACGCTAAATTGATTCCTACACGTTGGTTATAAGAGACAAAGTCCCGTACAGTGTCATTTTATACAATCTTAAGTGTACCGCTTCTAACATTTGGCACGCGACTTCGTAATTAAATGGTTGACAAGAAGCTTCTTTAGCTCGCGTCTTTTGTCAATTGACGGGCCCGTAAGTATAGTGGTTATTGCAGGTGACTGTTCAGCCACTAATCATTGGTTCGATTCCCATTGGCAATAAATGTTGGGTGTAATATTATCTATGTAAGTAGAGGTTTCGGTTGGAAGCGAAGAATTGAAGATCGAACTCAACGGCGTGCTATTTGAGAAGCGTATGTTCAGCGATGGACGGAAGTAGGCTGATGATGAAGTGTTTATTTGTAGATATTTTGTATTTTATAAACCGTCTGGTTGAGACAGCACAGCCTCTGCCTAGTTTTGGATAAGATGAATGTGTTCGAATACCTCAGAATGAAAACATTATTCAGTATTTATTTCAATGAAATGTTTGCGGAAAATAATGTATAAATTATTATCTTCATGATGTTTTTCTCAGTAATAATTGCTAAAATCCATTTTATTTATTGTTTAAAAAATCATGTTGTAGGTATTTAGATTATCTCTAGAAGTCTTGATCATGATGAAGTCCATATTGTTTTTTAGAAATGAAACACGTTTCTAATATTTAGGAAAATTGGTTCATAAACAGATAATGACATTAATGACGAATTGGACATCATTTTCATTTCTTATGAATAACACAATAGTCTTTTTTTTTCAAAATTTAAATAATTATCTTATATAAAAATTATAAAATCCAAGAAATCTGTTATTAAATAAATCTTTAAACACTATAGACTGTTTTTTTAAATTAAATATTTTATTGTTAAACTTATACACAATAATAACTTCAATGTAACCTTGTCAATATCACAATTTACTGAGTTTGTGAAATTTTGTTACAAATGCATTAATAAGGCTATTGATATCGGGAAGCGGAGAGTTCAAGGACATGACTGGATATGTTGACAGTACTGGACAGCTGTTCAACGTATGGTGTAATGTATAAGAGCCTTTATTTTATCATATATATTATTATATATATTTATTATATATATTTCAGCAACTTTTTTCCAGCATTTTTTTTTTGTAACTCACTACATTTCAAGTTTAAACTCTATTGAGGCAGCAACAGTTGTAGGAGTAATATTCTTTATGTCCCACCAAAATATGATAAACAAAAATAAAAGGAGTAAATTCTTAATAGTTGATTGTTCAAGGTATTTATGTTAAGGAGCATATCTCTTAAAATCGCTACTCCGTCCCACTGTGACTATAGATTATTATGTGTCTGACATTGACGGTACAAAGGTTAATAATAAGTTAAGTTTTATTAAATTTAATGCAATTATAATTTAAGAATAATTATTATTAACATATAATCATATAGGAATCGGATTTCTTCAACATCGTCGTTCGTGTATTAAGAGAGTGATATAGAAGAAACAAGTCAGGTCTGTGTTATTCGGAGTTATTTGTTAGTCAGAGATATTTGTGCTCTCTATCTACCCCTTAAGAACCTTGAAGTTAACAGGGTAATAATAATAATTCAGACTATAAACAGCGTTTCGCTTCTAACTTGAAGTCAACGGCAAATTGTGCAACTCTACTTACTGACTAAGCCGAATTCCTAATGCTCAGATACAAGCAACGTTGGTGAGCTTTAATCGATAAGATCTACTAGTGTAGTTGTTACTTGTAAAACTACCCTCGATTCCTGTCCAATAATTAGATAAGATTTGTTATTTTGCAGGTATATCGTTTTTTATGTGGAGCAATACTAGCTCGGAGTCTGGATTTGAGTCAGTTGTACGGTTTTTCTCACCTCCTACTACAATGGACGTCTACGTGATAAAAAGTAGGACTTCTCCACCCTTTTGCCTACCTCGTTGGGCAAATACAGGCATGATGATATACTATATTAATATAACTTTGTTACTAACACGTTTGAAAGATATCTCAGTAACTACACTGCTGGACATGGACCTCACCTAAAAGGGTTTATTGGCTATAATCCTCATGCTGGATTGAGGATCGCAAAGAACGATTTCTCGCACCTCATTCATAGTCAGCTGATTTAGCTGCTCAAACGTTAGTTAAATCTTTAGAAGTCAATTTAGTGAAATGACACATTATTTTGTATACATTGTAATCTTGTGGAACGTAGCCGGTTAACCTCACAACTTAACTGATATCTCTAAATATAGATTTAATTTAACATCACGCCTGTAATGTATAAGGATTTGAATTGTGCACGGTATGTAGATAAGAGCAACGGACACATATTTAATTAGAATTGGAGGTTTAAAGTGATAAATTACGTTTAACTTAATTTTTTTCATAATTGGTTTTCGTTAAATACATGATCTGAGTTACGAAAATGATTTCAAATTTACAAAAAACAGTTATGTGTTTCGTGAATCAGGATTGAACTAGCGACCTATCCGATGAATTTCACGTGAAACATATGTACAAGGTCACTATCACACTGATTGTGACATGTTAACACGGATGTATGTGTGACATGTGAAATTGCAGAATATAACTGCGAGAAAGAAAACGTAATTATTTACTATCTTTATATACAGTACGGACTGGCCCATAAGGTTAGTCACTGTAACTTCTGAACTGGGGGTTATGCGTTCGATTCCTACCTACCAAAAGAAATTTGTGTGACGAGAACAAGTGTTTATTTTCTTTAGTCTGTTCTCATTTATTCTCTCCATACGACCAAACCGTACAATCATATCATCTTTAATCTTTTAAAACGTTTATAAGGCGAGTGTAAATGGTAGTCATAAGACGTAGACCTAGACGTACGAACTTGCATCCGATCGGAGACGTCTTAAAATTAGGCCGTGTCAAAAGACACTACCCAGTGGAAATCCTTAATCTCTGTCTAATCCTATAGGAAACAGGCGTGAATATATGAATATATTTGTTTCGACTCTAAAATCCAAAAAGAGGGCACAAATGCCTAATTTGCATACATGTCTATATGAAAGTTTATCAGATGTCCTGTTTGTGCTTTCCTACCTCCGCTACGAAGAGAAAGAGACTCAGATTAAAAAAACCTGTTTCTAAAACAGAAAGATACAACAATATAGTAATGATTGTTCAAGAAGCACGTCCAGACGTCTGTAAAGATCGGCACTCTGTGATCTCTGTCTACTCCGTAGAGAACCTAGCGTTAAGATATGTATGTGTATACAATGGTACTTATCAATATAAACAATAGTACTGATAGATATAATTGACACTTCGTGTTCTCTTCTTACACCGGAGGGAACCTAGCGTTAGGATATACATATGTATATGTGTAGCAATAGTACCTAACAGCTAATGAACAGTTAGACCAGCCGTGAAATTCGTATACATATTTAAAGTGCGCTGATCGTGTACTGAGCACAGTCAAACTGTGCCCATTAACAATAACCGGTTGACCCTCGCGGCGACACAGACACACTGTTAACATTTGATTTGTAGTACAGACAGATAACATAGCGATCGCTAACTGGGTAATGTTTTGCAGAACCTTTTGAAGCGTATTCGAAAGACTCGAAGAAACAGATTAATATCGCTTTAAAAAGTCATCGAGATTAAATATTTGTTTACTACAACGTCCCAAAGAGAACTTCGTGGAGAAACGTACTCATTGTAGAGTTCTCCGTGACGTTTTCTACGGCGGGTGCAATCTGCCAATTCGCAATGGGCTAGTATGGCAGACTATGGTCATAACCCTTTTCATTTTGAAAGGACACTTAGGTGTGCAAAGCCTGTCAACTAGTACTTAAGCGTGGCAGAGTATGTTGTATGACGTTCCGCATCTAATAATGGAATGACGAAATGGTTGATGATGAAATTATTCAAAACGTAAATTTGTTTGATTCTGATAAAATATCAATAAGAAATAGTTTGTCTAGGCGTTTTGAAGTTTACTGTTATTAATTGAATGATATCCAAACGCATTATTAAAACAATATCAGAAGGAAAGTGTATCAGTGTCTTTAGATACTTCAGATTAAGACTACCACGGTAATAATTTCATACTATGAGTGGCAACAGACTATTTGTAGATAAATAAAAAAAGAAACCATGACTTTAAAACCGCCTTATGTCAACCATCATCCTAAAATGAAAACGAACGCTACAAGGAAATTAAAACTGTGAGATCTCTTTATCTGTAGCAGTCTTCATTTTAAATCAGATTAGTAACTAATTCCAATTACAAAACCGATTTCGGTTCAAATTCTTTTTATTGATTTTTTTAATATACCGACTCATTCAGCTGACACGAAGACGGGTCACCTAGTGGTTCTTCGTCCGTTTATGTGTTACAGAAAGCTGTTTTCGTCATCAACAGTCTTTCTTAGACCACTGTTCGACAGCAACACATGCCGAGGAGAGACTATAGCTAGACGCTGTTTTATATAAATAATAAATAAATAACTATCCTCGAACAACTCCATGCACGGCCATCTCATCCTAAACTGGTCAGAGTCTGTTGTAGTAGCCAAACGGTTACTAAACAACATATTATATATGTGTATGAACATATTGTATGTACTTACATATATACTTTTTATAAGCTAACGCAGAACACATGTATTCTTGTGCTCTTCATACAAATATTTGTCTCAGATAGAAATAGAATCCACGACCCGCGGCTCAGCAGGCAGTCACTGTAACTGCTAAGTGGTAATGAAACCACCAGTTAACCACTAGACCAACGGACCAGCCAAACCTTTTACCGCGTGTCCTCCAATCTGCCTGTCACATTAACAAGTTGTTCTCGTTTTGCAGTAAACTAAAAAAACATTAAATGATTTATAAACGAAACGGTAAACAAATACAGTTACACGATAAATTTAGACAAACGTATTGGCACAGAATCGTTTATCTAAATCCATTTGTAGACAAATGTGTCATAACTTTGTCGGTGATCATAATTCTGCGCAATAGCATAATTTTGTCTGACAGCATAATTTTGTCGGGCGTCATTAATTACGAGATTCGAGATTTGAATTCGACAGTTACAAATATTCGCCAGTGTCGAATTGCAAATCAATTCTAATCAAATGTAATAAGGTTTTTAATTGTATACTATAGGTACATTGGGAATGTCGTCATATAATTTGAAAAAAGAACTGAGAGCAAATAATCGTGTTGATAGAGTCTACAGATATGTCTATGATACCTAAATGTGTTCTAACTTAGTCAATACGAGAGAATACATGAATACACATTATACACTAATACATTAAATACATGAAATACGTTTATCAATTTAAATATATGCAATTTAATGCTCAAGTATCACATCATTGACACTGTATTATAAATTTAGTAACTCAAAGATGTAAATTCAACAGGCGAAAAAAGTTTATCAAGATCAAAACCGATAGAAAGATTCACCCTTTGCTTATTTTCACAGGAAATAGGTATTATAATATTATGTATAGAATGATTCAAATTGATGTAATGTTACATTGTATGGCAGTCGGTAGCAAAAAATGAAATGTATAAATAATTAAAACATTAAGATCAGTGTCGTTCAAAATGGATGTGTTTGCATGTGTGTATTTAATTATTTATGATTGTGTGTGTGTAGTAATGTAAACTTTATACGGCTTTACATAAATACAAAGGGCTATTATGAAGAGGAATGGGCATTGAGGAATGTAATTTTTATGGGCGGAAGGTCGATGCCACCACAACGGTCCGATCTTAATCGGACAGATTCGATTCTTTAACTAAGCTGTACAAGTGTAAAGCAACATTCACACTGGCTTTCATCGGATCGGAATTATTAATATTTGGGATACGTAACAGTTCTTTCGCTCGCTAATGATGTAAACTAAGAATGATTAATGGTGTAGCATTGGTAGAATTCAACCGTAATAAGTCATTAGAGTTTCAAGTTTGAACGTTATTGCGGTTTTTATGTCAGAGGGTATAATATCTTTATAAATTTCTACTCAGTGCTACTGTTTGACCACAGATTATTATGTGTATGATAATATAGTATGAACGTGTAAAACGACCGTTTTAGTTTCATTTATTTAATTGTATGCATATATATTACATAGATTTTAGATCCCTGCATTCATTCATTGTATAGATTGGAACTATACTAAATATTACATTACACCGTGCGCGCGAAGATTAAACATTCTTCGTCAAATATTAATGTATATATAGCTTTTTATATTCATTAGAATATATTGTATTGTGAACATTTTAATCTAGATCCACGAATTCCATTCTACTTACATAGTAAATAAAAAAAATACTGCTCGGATTTAATTGATCAGATCTCACCATTATCAGTATCTTAGTGTTCTTCTCCTTAATTAATGCAATTTTTCCTTTAGAATTCGATTTTCCTTTAGATTGTGATGAAAGTATTAGCCCATCAGCGTGGCGGAATGTCCAGCTTGTCCCTAATATTCTATTGTAAATTAATACTTGTCTGAAGTGGACTTATGCGTATGTTAATGTGTAAGCTCCTTTATACTATCCAAACGTGTTACATCATCCGTGGTGCTTTGGTTTATAATTGAAATGTTCGTAAAAAATTGGCCAAGCGTAAACTACGAGTATGTTATTTTTTATACATATAGATTTGTTGTTTTTTATTAATCCTAACAGTTTTATATGTATAAATGCTCATTAGTTTCTTATCCGGACGGCAATGGAGTAAAATATTTTACCGGTATGTGTGTTTCCGGACACATATGGACCGGGAATCTTGAAGCAAGGTGTAACAGACTTTTTGGTCACGTGTGCGTTGTCTAAGATATTATTATCATCAATTTACATCAACATAACGATTACTTACAAGTACTGGGCATATTATACATAGCAACAATTGTTGTTACAATTAAATGGCGTAGACAGTGAATCATTGGGAATGCTGACGGACAACATTTTCATTTATCTGCCTCATTGTTGCCTTAAAACAACTGAAATATCTCCACATAAACCCTTGTCTGATAGCAGGCGTGAAGCTTAACGATGTACCAGTACAAATTCAAACACAAGGTGGTAGACAATAAGCAGTGAGTTAGAAAAAGCCTGCAAGGTCTGCAAGGATAAAGATAATTGCACTCGAAGCGATACTGTTGTTTATCCCATAAGACACCAAGCGTCATATTACGGTATAGAGGGTTGCATCCCAAAAGAGGTACCTTTGCTCTCAGAAAACGAGGGTAGGTGGAGACAAGAGGAAGAAAACTAAGGGATATACATCAGATACGACTATCATATTGTCGTTTTTTTATTATTTTAAATGTAGTTGTCATTGCAGTCTTACAGTCTTACCGTCGGACTCAGTTATCCTCTTAGAACGAGAACGGTTTACGCCGTATTCTGCCACGCTAGCCAAGCGCCGGTTGGCATACTTCACATAAACATTATGAGGAACATGGAACCTTATAGATATCCTTTCAAACCACAGTGAAAAATGAAGATATGCTGCATTGCAGCAGAAACAGGTGAGATGACTCATCCTGGTTTGTAAATACTGCATCAATATTAACTGCCGATTAATTATATCTTTAGTCAGAAGAAAATGCTTATCCGCTTCGTATAACAATAAACAGTGAGACGCTTCCTTTACAATCTGAACCCGCCTGTGGATTGTACACCATAATTTCATAATCATTCTATCTGAAATAAGATCGAACGATGCAATCTGGTCATGCAAAATTAGGGCAAAGACTGTCAATGTATTCACTGGTGATAGAATTGCCGTGTACATCTGTTCTGTATCTACAGTTCACGTGAGAAAACTATATAGGTATGTATATAATCAATTGGAACAAGGAAGTTTACGTTTTTTCATAACAGATGGCAGCACATGTATTCTGAATTTATAAAAGGAATCAAAGGATCTCTCTTCGTTAAAAAATAAAAAAAGACCTTGCAATTGTAACTGTTACACATTACACAAGAGGTCAAACCAATCTCTCTTTGAACCCACGTAAATTTTTTTCGAATCGGGTATTTTGAAACATTGTAAAAGTTGCACTTTTACTTTGTCGTTCTCCGGCCTTCTGGTAATTTAAAATTTTAATTATTGACAGGTGGATTGAAAAGTCTGTCCTTACTACGCCTGAAACTTAATTTTGCGCGCAGGTTATCCCATCTAACTAAGGGATACTTGAACCTCAGTCTATGCGACTCGAAATATAATTTATACTAAGTAATTTAAAATTAATTAACCACAAAATGACATAAGACTTTTATTATAATAAGGTTCCTGTTGACGAGAAAACTTGTACTCGGCGTATTTCCAATAGTTATTGTGATCAGATCCATATCTAGATCGATCGTCATTGACTCTGCTCGCTTTTTGTCTATATCTATCTTTTATGTTAGGTTGGAAAGAGACAGCATTATCTTCGGAACGTTATGTCTGTAAGATAAAGTTAAAAGACTGATGTAAGAATAAAAACTATAGGTGTTTGTGTAAGGTCAATTTTGTGTGATGTCAGAGGCTGATGATGATGAGTTATTGTGTAGTGTCTGTTTTGTGTGATCATTAGTCAGGTCTTCTATTAATCAGTAATTTAAGTCAGGGTAATAAAAATTGTTGAATCATATTGACCAGGACGTTTTTTTAAGTTACTTATAAATTATCCATCTGTTACATGAAGCTAAAACATAGCGGAAAGTTCCAGAAAGGGCCTGGAGGGTCAATCACTTGTTTTTTACAATACCATCGTCTTCGACTCTCTTTATTATCCCACTGTTGGGCACAAATCCCCACTCAGAATAATAATGATTAAGGCCAAACGCCTCATGATATATTAAACATTATGGAGAACTCTTAGGTTGCAGGTTTCATCACATTCCTTTCCATTATCGGTACAGCAAGTGATATTCGATACTAAAATATGCATTCTTTTCAAAGATTTGCGCGCTAGGTTTCGAACCTGGGACTCCCGGAATGGATGACTGAATTCTAATCACGAGGCTACCACTACTATCTAAACCGTAACGGTACATAATCCAGAAAATTAATGGGTACAAACGCCGTAACAAGCCATTTCCATGGGATGCAATTAGAAAATCGATTCCTTAGTTAATTCACTGGAGGAAATCGAACCTGCAACTATGATGGAAATTGTTAAGTGATTGGACTCGGTACGGTCAAGTTATGGTGATTTACCCACTAGCTGAGTGATTAACTTGATATTCCTAAGCGGTAGGCTGGGATTTTATACCTAACACGTAATACAAAACGAAATGGAAACTATTTAGAAGAGGTTTTACGCCCTGAAAGCCTCGGCTGGGGTTTCCAAATAGAGTTGGCAGTGAGAACCGAGTGCAATCTAATATATCAGAAAACTGCTGAACGTAGGCCTTTTCTGAAGGGTTATTTCTCATAATCCCCACGTTGCACGTACCGGTTAGAGAAGCCAGATACTATAATCATTAATTCCCGTAATTCCATTCCAATAAATTTGATTTGTGTAGCCGTATTCCAGGCCTGTCAGAGGTTAGGCAGATAAATTTCAACTCCTCAATGGCGCAGTAAAAACTACTAAGAACAATAAACCATTAAGAGTTGCTTATCATAAGCCAAGTTCGTTCCAACCGTACTATTATAACGTATCGAGACCGCATTACGTCAATGCAGTTTTAGCTCCACTTCAATGGTAGTAGGCAAAGTACACGGTAGTTATTCAAGCTTGACCCAACATTAGCTGGGCGCTTTTATGAAGCTTACGTAAAGCTTAATAAGCTGTATTGGCTAACGTTTCGTACCCTTGCATTACGTTGAGCTGTATTTGTTTTTGGTTTCTAGCGCTTTATTCGACGGAGGGTTTGAGGCTATTGTGAACCACAAACACTTGGTTTGTCTTGAAAACTGGCGGGCGTGTATGAAGAGAGAGTTGTTTGTGTTGTAAGGATCGCTATTTGACATTCAGTGCTGTCTACCAACTTCGCAAGGCATATAGCGCGATGGTATATAATATGATAATAACCACGAATTACTGTTTAATAATATTTTTATCTTTTTTAACGTAAATATCTCAAGACATGGGCACACATGGTCATCTGATCCTAAGTTAGACAAGCTGTGCTACGGTAATCGCACAGTTGATAAACTATCTATATAAATTTCAAAATACATATATGTAGATATGTACAATTTTCATCCAATCATATACTCGTACTAATAAAGTTAATATTTGTCCTGGGTAGGCATCAAATCTGCAACCCCTGACTTATCAATCAGCGTCACTAACCGCACTAAACCAAACAATTGTTCTATTAACGGTCAATACTAAACGAATCTAACTACATTTCCCGCCACATCAGTTGTCACATATCTATACCCAGTAGCAACTGACTTTTAAAAACCTACACGTTTTCTACACACATACAATAATAATAATAATAATACGGTAGAAAATCGCCAATACGAACGGCGATCGCCCTAACGCAAATTCGCATTCATACGTCGTCGCGCGCTACGGCCAGCTTCTGCACTTGCCAGCTTAACGGGTACCGTCAACATAATTATCTGCGATCTTGCGTAAAGCCGGTCCGGTGCTATTACAGTTTTATCAGTGGTTATTACTTTACATGCTATCATCTGCTGTACCGTCAGCATACCAGTTTCGGTATTTATGAGCTTACATGCCCGCTCAATAACATGATGTTCGTTAAACATGAAAATGTTTTATAATTATGGACCGTGCGGAGTGTTATAGTCGATGCTGTAATTCTGACAGGAGGCTATGGCGACAGTGAAACGGTAAAGAGTAAACTAAAGATCATCATGAGGGTGTTGATGATGATGAATCATTATGGGATTGATTGCGTGCAATACAATAGTGTAGAATAAAATATATACATATCTATATTTACATATATAAGTTTAGAATTTTCTAGAAAATAACTCTTTTGTAATTGTCAATAACAACATTTTTAATAAAAAGATACTCAGGACAGTAAGAGTGGAAGAGGGATGGCAAATGGAAGACTATAATGGTAAGGAGTAATAAAATACCTAATTCAGATCTCTTTAAATACTTAATTCTATTTCAGATTGTATACCGATGTGTATGGAGGGCAGTGGCTAACATAGCCTATCTTTTGCTTTAATACCTCAAAAAAGAAGGCGTTTATTTTATACTCTAATGCAATATTAAGGAAAAGGAGAAACTTAAAGATCTTCTCAAAAACTAAATTTACAAAAATCTGTAAACGGAGCTAAATACATCCGAAAAAGTTCCGTGGACTTTGTTCTTTAACTATTTTACTAACTAAAATTTTATTTAAATATCAATCAAAAATTGAGTGGGGTTTCTGTAAGTAACGTTCCCGAATGATGTATTTACTAAGACACGGAATAAAAATATTCACTACGTTGATTCGCTAATCCTCTCTCTATGGCAATCCAGTTGTCACTGATATCCGAAGAAGACGATTAAAAGTTACTCAAACGTATTGATTCTCATGTTTTATGAACTAAATAGGTGCCAAAGCCTAAAAGTGATAATTTATTGTCTCATTCACACACTTGTATTAGTGCTATATCTACGTATTTTCTACAAGTGCCATAA
>DWME01007937.1:0-12162 GCA_018244795.1 Parelbella ahira ahira
TGAACACAAATGTTTCTAAATGCTAGGCATACATAAGGTGCCTTATCGCTATCAGAGCTATCTCTTCCAGGTAACCTTTAGGAAGAAGAGATCTAAATTATTAGTAGGGGTAGAGGCGTACTATAATTAAAAAGATAACTAATCAATAATGTTAATATGCTAACAAATGTGATCTAGGATTGTATGGAAAGGAAAAACGATGTGCTACAGCTATCCAAATAATGATAATATCCACAGTTTTAAGGCATCTAAAGACTGCGCCCGACGAATACTAAGAGGAAGAAAATTCCAAAGGCGAACTGCAACTATAGAAAAGAATTTATTACTAAAAGTAGTGCAATGTGCAGGAGTGAGAAGGGAAAGATTATGAGAGGATCGGAGGGACAGATTGTGAGACTGGAAAATATATTTAAAATGTTTTGGTAAGAAGGCGCAGTAGGACAAAGGCGAATTGGGAACCACTTGAGTTTGTTGCGAAAGTGAGATATATGATCATATTTACGTAAACGAAATAATATGAATCTAATGCATTGATTTTGGAGGCGCTAAAGCTTATTTAATTGCTTCTCAGTTAGGTCAAGATGGTAAATATCGGCATAAACAAGTATGGGTAGAAGCAGAGATTGAACTAGCGCAATTTTAGTAACTAGCAACAGATAGAAAATTTATCAGTCTGCATGTTGTCTCTGTCATAAACATCTTTTTGCTAATACTGCTAACTTGAGCGTGCCAGGAAAGAGTGTGATCCAAAAGTATTGCCAAGTTTTTAACTTACTGTATGGAATTTGAATATCGTTAAACATAACAGAAGGTACATTATTACTCCAGTCTATTTTGGGTACTAATCATGATGACTAATCATGCTTTTGATTATAATTACCTGTTTTTTGCAAGATTTAAATGTCTAGAAAAAAATTATTGTTCTTTAATAGCTTTATTAATTCGGTTGTTTTTTTTATTCTTTCTTATTTTAAATTTTTTAAATGTTCCATCAAATTATGACAGAGATGAAGAAGATTTTAATGTTAAATCGAAACATCAATATTTAATTTTATTAGTGGTATGTAATGTTTGCCTGACCTAGGGATCAAACCAGGACTATTTGACACCTCAGGCTCAGCAGTCAGACAACCACTTGACCAATAATGCCATTGAGTTTAGTGTACACTTTATTTATGCTACAGTTTTCTGTTGGTACTGCCTGAGGACACTGTTAGACTTTTACGTTAGATACAATTCAATTTATAGCATCAACTATATTTGGGACTTTCTTAAAAGAAGACATTTATGAGCGATAAGTGTCAGCCAAATATTATAATGTTAGATAAATAGAAAAAACTGAAACAATTAGGACCTCATAACTATTCAAACATCACACATTGAAATGTAATTTCTTGTATTCTTACATAATATAAATGTAAGGATTATTATGGCTTTTTTATAAGTTTTCCTGCATTTTTGCATATTTCCATAGATGTAGAGAAATAACAATACATTTAGCCTTTTTTTATTCATTTATATATCAAACCAGCTGTGCCCGTGACTTCGTTCACATGGGATTTAAGAAAAAACTTATTGTTCAGTTATTTCACAGTGGTAGCATGTGCGTGGGCTGCGCGCGGTACTGGACACTACTTGGACATTGCAACATTACTTTATTTTATAAGTCTAAAATATAAGTAGCCTAAGTTACTCTTCATATTACATCAGCTATCTGCCAGTGAAAGTCCCGTCAAAATCGGCCAAGCCATTCCAGAGATTAGCCGGAACAAACAGAAAGACAGCCAAAAACTTTAAAAAATGTTATTTTGGTATATGTACCGTATATACATACATATGCATTTAGTGAAAAGCGGTTATTTTAATATTACAAAGAGACTCCAATTTTATTTATTAGTATAGATGTGGAAAAAATAAAATAACATTTGTATACATAAAATTTATTTAAAGTTGATTAATAAATAGGGTTATGACTAATTTAATTATAAAAACACATAGAATTTACTTGTAATGTGATAACCTAGACCTGATATAAGTTTATAATCCTGTTGCATCTTTACTGAAAAAGTTTGGCAATTGAAGTAATTAGTTATTGGATGGCCCAGTACAGTAGGGTATGTTGTCTTTTGTTAACCAATATTCAGCCTAATCAATAAAATGTAAAAGCTGTTACTAAGGACCCTATTTTCTAAGGCAACTTGATTAATGAAATGAAGTTACTTTTTGCAACAAACAAACTAGAAGCATATGTGTATAAAAGTGAGAAGTAAGAAGGAAAGATGGAAAGTATAAAAGAAATAAAAGCTAAACAAATATAAAATCGCTATCTGTAGAAATTTATCACACACACTATTAGTCACAACATATATAAACTACAGCTATATTACACTTTCAAGACAAACACTAATGACAATAGCCGCACGCTGGATGGCATCGCTGGCCTTCGACGCCGCACCGACAGCCTCCACTGGTGTCGCCGCGGCCACCGGGACCCCACCGTCGACCTTTCGTCACCCAACAGATTTCCGTTTTGCAAGCTGAACATTTTACCCAGTCACATCCCCATTTCTTTGTGATGATAGCCTTACATTCTGGACATTCGAGGGCTTCACCGCGGGCAATTAATGAGTGAAGTAACACCTGAGTGCCCTCATCGTCCTTGTAAGTTTCAGCAGCAGTCACTGCGGCACGCAATTTGGTTTGATGGTCTTCGCAAGTCTCATTTTCATGAATAGCCTATAAAGAAGGAATATATGTATATTATATATGTGTATATTATATATGTTCTATTATTTTCCGTCTTCATACTTGCTTCTTTTAAACGACATACAAAGCTTTTCAAAAATCAAACGGAAAACCACTATCACAATTTTTACTTTTTGGGACAATATAAGCCTCATACAAAATAACTTTCAATATCATTATTGTCATCTCTTATTATCAATATGATTATTATGTATAATTGCAATTATAATAAAGAAGTATATTTATTTTCTTCTTATATTGGTCAGTATAGGGGTTTAAATGACAAATTTAAAATCGTCCACAAACCACCAAATTCTACAAAAACCAAAAAATTTTGAAAGAAACTGTTACAGACCGCAAAACCGATGTTTAATAATATAAATAAAGAGTCTATATAGATAAATCTGGAAAACGTAAAATATTTGATATTAAAAATACATATACATATTATATAATATTAAAGATGCTCTTGACCTATTTTATTAGCTAAGTCTAGTCGTCCCGGAAAATATTATTTAGGTATTTTGCACATAACATATAATTTTGAATATACGAAGAGTAACATGTTTTTAATATTATAGAATCAGTCTTGGAGTGATCAAATAGGATAAATTTATCTTAGAAAATTATGTAACGTACCTGACATTGAACGCAATTAGTATGCATGCACACAGGACATGGAAACCGTCGCACCCCCGGATCACAAAATGCCCACCCAGTGCAATCACGTGTTCGGCAGTGAAACGTATTGCGAGTTCCACTTTCGGCCGTCGCTAAGCTTCGGGCTAACCATCGCTCGTACTCTTCAGGTGTCACAATTTTACGTATTTCGCGTTCTTGTAAAACACCAGAACAACCCACCGCTGGACAGCAAACAACTGGTTCTTGACAATGCTGCACGACATCGGAAAGGCACTCTCTGCAGAATGTATGGATACATTCACGGAGTACTACTCCTGCACCAGCAGCACATTCTTCCATGCAGACACCACATTCAAACGCTTCAACATTCGGAATTAACGATTGCTGTTCTAGTTTCATTAACTCTGTATAGAATTCGTTATTTTGATTAATTTGATCCACAGTTTTTTCACTTTTTTCTACACTGATATTTTCGTTTTCTGTTTTTTTGCTTTCATCTGTAATAAATTGTTAAAATGTTAAAAGGCGCTATAAAGGTCTTTTACTTTTATTTTAATACTAATTTCGCTCATAAATCTATCCATATACCTGATTGCACCAAGCATAAATAAAACGGTGCTTTTAGATCTGGTCCAGCCAAGGATACGACCATGGCAGCATTATCAGTACAAAGAGTATGACCAATAATCCATCTTTGTAGATGAGTAGGAAGGCCTAAAGAATGCTCAGCTTGTCGTCTCAAATCTTCTATAGTAGCCTTTCGAGAAATGCGAAGCCGAATGGGTCCCCTTGCCGCTTGCTTGTCTTCGACCCAAACGTTAATGCTAAAAGGACAAATTGATTCTGTTTACATTATAAATTAAAGTTACAACAGTAATTATGTTTAATAAACATTTTTTTGTGGTGTAAATGACAGTATAAGGGCTGAACACAACCTGGTAGAATAACAAAAAGGTCCAAAGGTATACAAAAAAATACGATAGATCGGCATCTATCGGCTAAGAAGAATAAATTGGAACCCTTCTGGTGTATCTGCATATCAGTCTTTAAATGGGAGCATAACACGCATGAAGAACTTGGCATTATAGATGTTCTCAGGAAAACTTAGTATAGTCTTGTACCATTTGCAGATTTATAACCCAATTTGTGACATTTCAAATATGTGTGCCTCTTTGGTCGAGAGGTTGCAAGCACGACTGTCGATCGGGAGGTCCTAGATTCAAATTCAGGGTCGAGTACTATTGGATTTTTCTAATTTAGAATTCCTCGTAGTGAATCGGAGTCTGGATTTGTACTCGGTGTATGGCAACAGGCTCTCCACCCATTCCACGAGACGTAAACGTAATTGGTGAAACGTGGGCGTGTACTACACTCCTCTGTCTACCTTTTCGGGGATTACAGACGCCATGTTACGTTTTTGTTATTTTTTCATTTATGTCGTATGATTTAGTAAAATGTGAACTGACAAAATAAACAATACTTACGGAACTATGTCATCACGTGTAACATTTGCTGACGTTGATGCCTCACTAACTGGCAGTTCTAGTTTCTTATTTGACGCACTCGTGTTTTTTAATACACTACTATTTTTCTCTGTACCAACATTATTTGCTAATGTGTCAGGTGTTTCATTTTTATGTGTGTCTTTACTCTTTATTTTCTCTGCCACTGGTGGGGCTTGAATCTCGTTTTGATCTGGCAATTTTTTGATTTCTGACTGTGTATTAGGTACCTTGCTGGGTAAAATATTTTGTTCTGATACAATATAGGCTTGATTACAAGGTTCTGCGATTATTTGTGATGAAAATGACAAGACCGAACACGACAATTTTAGTTTAGCGAGTCTAGCTGCAGCTGCTGCCGCTGCCAATTCATCACCTTTGGCAATTGACTGCTCCAGTTGTCTGATGAGATGTCTACGTTGATCGTATTGATCTAATTTATCAATATAATTGTTTGTATTGGACGTATCAACACTAGAACATCCCGATGTAGAAGGCAAAGTTATTTGCTCGATTAACACTGCTTGCGATATTTCATCTTTATTATTAAGCTCTGTTTTTACAGAATCTTTTTTTTGTGACATTAAAATGTTACTGCATTGTGTCGTTATTAATTGAGAACTGGGTGAGGAAGTCGAGGGGCACGTGACTTTTTCCACTTGTTTACTTTCAGTCTTGTCAATATGAACAGCTTTAACAACTGCATCAGCTGTATTATTCTTTAAGTCATTTTGAAGCTGCTTGTTGATGTCAATCTCATTACTTTTTTCTTTTATTACCGGCAGCCTTGGGCTGTATAGTGGATTTAACAATGACGATATTCTAAGAGGCGTATGCAAACTAGATTCTGGTCTAACACTAGCAATCGCTGTACAATTAATAATGGGTTTTGTTTCTGTCTGTAAACGAGGTTGGAGGTAAAATGTTGATTTAAAATGAGCATTAGTTGTCTTCCCATTCGAAGTTTCAGATTTCAATGACATTATTTCGTCATTTTGTATTTTTTTTGTGCATAATT
The DNA here is from genome assembly GCA_018244795.1 of Parelbella ahira ahira. NCBI lineage: Eukaryota > Metazoa > Arthropoda > Insecta > Lepidoptera > Hesperiidae > Parelbella > Parelbella ahira. Next base: position 5,908 of record DWME01007937.1, read on the forward strand.
CTTTTGATTCTTGACGTACCTCGTTATTCGACGTTACTATTGTGACACTATTTACAACAACATTGTTAGCTGCAGAATATTCTTGAAAAAGTGGTTTAGATGGCATTTGTTGAATTTTATCAGCTAAAGTTGGCTCATGTTTCTTGGATGACGTGGGCAAACATTGTGTTTCGTTGAAATTTGTAATCTTTTGATTTCTGACGAAATGTTCTTGTTGGTTTACACTATCTGCTGTTTCATTTAGTGCCAAAGACTTAATGATAATTTCTTTGTTATCATTTGTTTTGGTTGAGACACTTTGGATGTCACTTATAATTTTGGAATTGTTTAAATATGTCACATTTGCATTTTCAACAGTTTCGGTATTTATATCGTTCATTACTTTACCCAATCTCGTTTTGTTTACCGCAATATTTTCTCTTTTAATTTTATCTAATAACACATTTTTAATCTTCAAATTACCGTCCCGTACAAAATTCGTTGGTTGTTCAACATTTTTGACACTTTCTTTTTGTTGATTATCAGTAAGCAATGATGCTTTATAGTATACAGAAGTATTCTGTGAAGTAGTTTGCACATCGCGTTTAGTTTTATGGTTTTCAAATGCTACATTTCCCCTATGTTGAATTATACTAGATATTACAAGATTAATATCGCTTTGTTCTCTTCTATTATTTTGTATCTCTGGTAAATGGGTTGCACTGGAAAGCGCCTTCCTATCTCTATCAATATTTTTCTCGCTTTTTTTTGGTTCCTCATTCGAAATAATATCGCTGGAAACAAATGATTGTGACGTCAAATCTTTGTATGTATCCTGTACCGTTGAACCAATTCTTAATGTTGGTGTTTCGGTAGCTACACTATTTACAATGGTATCTCTATCATCGCGTTTCTTACGAAGCGAATCTTTCATTTCTTTAAGAATTTCCTTCAATATTTTTCGTTCATCGATACTATTTCGACTACAAGATGCAGTTTCTAAATTTTTTGTAGTCTGGGTTGTAGTAGATGCTAACGATGCATTTTTCATACCATTTGTTTCGACATTCGAACTGGGACTACTTTCGCGTGAGCAGTAATTGCATGAATTTACGGATGAATCGTATTTTCTGAGACATGAAGTGCAGAACCAGCCGAACTCTTCACGTGGCGTGGCTGAATTTTGAACATTACTTATATTATTTCCAAGAATCATCTTATTCTTATTTTTCAGGGATCTATTGTTCTCTACTATTTCAGCTGCTTGTTTGTCTAGTTCACTTATACTCGGTAGTAACTTCACTGATGTTGTGTCTAAGAGGGAATTTCTCTTCTTATTTTCAAAGATATGTTTTAAAAAGCCCTTATCAACTCTTGATTTTGTATCTTTTTCATTGCTACCCTTTTTATCGCATTTTTCAATCTTATTGCTTTTCAGTAACTGTTTGTCAGAGGCTATTACGTCACTAGATCCATGATTCGAATTCATTCGTGATGGTTGCGCAGCTGTTTGATTTATATTTTCTTCGACTGTGTTTTTCACGGGTGGCTTAGGGGCTGGACGTTTCCTTTTATAACTACGGGGCAGTGATGCTGAAGTAACTAATGTTGGTGGCAATGGAGCCCGACGTTTACCGGGTACATACGCAGCTCGTCGCTGCAAGCACTCACTAGTAGCTCTGCGTTCCCTATTTTGTCTATACACAGTGTTCCCTGGCACTCTTCTAGCAGGTGAGGGTAGACTAAACCCGTCGTATCCGTATTCTCTGAAGAGACCGTACTTTCGATGTAGAGTTATGTCGCGGTCTATCTGTCGGCGTAAATTTCTGTCTTGTAATCTTTTCTTGTATGTTTCTGTTGGCGGACTTAGAGATGTGTTTAACACTATATGTGTATCTGTTAAATCACAATGCCCCGGTGTCAGAAAATCAAAACTGGCAGCCGTACGTGCTGATCCAACGCTGGAGAGACTGTCGCTCGAAGAGGAGCGCTCGCTTCTCCGGAGCCACGAAAATAATGTCCATATACCTCCGGACAGCGGGCGTGGGCGATGAGCCTCTTCCTTTTCGTCGCCGTTCATTACCCCTGAAATATAGAACAGTAGAATGTCATTTTATCGCTCACCTCATAGGTTACAAAATAATTTAAAAATGATGATTTGATTGAATCAGTTGTTTAAAAACATTACCAATTCCTTATTCACAAATCAAATTTCAGAATTTATTAATAAATAAGCAGCTTCACTGTTATTATTAATTACCAACCGTCACAGAAATTATGAGTAGCAAACAAAACTTCTCGCTCTGTTGTTTATTATAGAAATTTTATAGACAAAGAACTGACCCACCAACAAAGTATAAACAATTTATTCGGTATTCTAAAACCAATAATTATTTACCCTAATCATACACTTATTCTAGTCTCTGTAAATGCTCCACAACGTTTATAATAGCAAGATGAAAACTAAATTTGTAAATATCTTGTATCCTACTTAAATCACTTTATCGTATTTAAGAGAGCGTTACAAGAACAAAAGATAAACCACATATCCAACAAAATAGAATACACGAATTGTTTTTTAATTTTCGCTACCAAGTACCAACCACATACCGAAAAGGTAAAATAATACCGAAGCTAAAAATAATGTAAGTCACAAATCCTTATACACAAAACATTACCATTTTTATCAGAAAAACACTTAAATGAGAACAATAATATATAACGTTCACTAAAGAAAAAACTTCATCGATCGAACCAACTTCCCTATACAATCTAAGATTTGAACACGTTATTGCAAAAAAGATTACTTTTAAAATGGCACTTCGTAACAAATTACCGTCAAATATAAAAAAAAATATAAACTCATATAAGGTAGGTATTTAAAAAAAGAAGGGTTAATAGTTAATACATTATCGATAATTAGTTTTCAAAATAAAAACGATACGTTAACAACATGTTTTTATTTCAACATTTTAAATTGTTATAAATATATATAAGTAAATAACACATTATCAATTTCTACAGTGCAATGATGAATTGTTTTATTTATGCATGCCACTTTAAAACTAATAAAAGCACCTATAACAGTTGGGGTTATTTAGGTTTGGTTTATTATACATTTTTATAAATATGTCCTCATGCAAGTGACACTGCGGTCTTTTTTAAGAATAAGTGTTAATAAACTTAAACACTGGCACATACTGAACATAATAAGTAGGTGTTGATGATACTAAAACAGGTTCCTAAACAAAACTAAAGACAAAAACGTTGATACTCACGCGCCGCTAAAGTCTTGGTAGAAGAAAGATTAAAATGGAGAACTAGAGCATATTAGCCCCAATTTAGGTACACTTAAAGGTATTTTTAAACACACGGCAATGTCATCTCCATGGATTACCCAGTTCGTTAATCTTCGCACTGTGATGCACAAAATAGGTCAATAAGTTAATTAGACGAGACAAGACTGTTGTGCGGTGGTCGCGAGCAGCACAAAGCGAGGTCGCGCCGTCGGCCCGCAGCGTGCTCTCTGCGCCCGCCCAGCTATATTTAGAGGAACTTGCGATTCCGTTTTTGCTATTTCTATTTCATTCTCAAGCGCTCGACCACACTTAAATTTGGACAACTCCCGTATTCAATAAGAGTATTTTGACGGCGATAATATTGTTTATAAATTCGTAAACTTCAACAACAGCATTACTCTCTTATCAATTATTGTAAAAAATTGAATATCAAACGTTTAAAGGCAAAAGAACAAAGACCATTAGGAATTATGGCAGAACGTCAAAATCTTACGAGTTTATGATATTCTGTTGTTTAGTATGACAGGGTGGGGACTGTAATTAGGATCATATAAGTTTTATAGCTACGTCGGTTAAAACAACTAACACAAGTTCGGTAATTGAACATGATATAATTTAATTTGATATTTATTTATGAATATTAAATATTTGTATAACTATCTTAAGAATGAAATATGACATATCTCCATCTAAGTATGTATCGAGGATAAATGGATCAAAAAGTGCAAATTACTACACTAAGAAATGAAATGAATAATAGTTTCCCTTAAACCTTCACATGAAAAATTCTTAAAATTGTGCTGTAATCATTACAGTAAATAAAACAAATCTCTGCTTGGTTTTCTAAAAATGTTCTTTTATTTTACTCCTAAAAACATTTCGCTTTTCTAACTGCCTAGCAAGTATGTACAAACAAAACAGCTATGGAGTAAAATTTAAACACTTTACTGAACTAATACTCTATATATAACTGTTCCATTGAACGTGAGTTAACTAAGTGGTTTTACATAAAACTAACTGTTATTTTTTTAAATATATTACATTAGGATTCACTGTGATTCACTCTAGTCAATTTACATTTCATCATAACACTACGAGTCATAAAAACAATGAAACTGTCGAAAAATTTATAACAATGGATTACATTAACCATTACGAGTTTTGTTCGCGTTTCGGCTTTTTTGCTGTAGCCAAATGTACTTCAGTGGAGCATTGTATGACGAGCAATGCGGCGGACACGCGCGCGGTTAGTTCGGCCTGGTTGAGCTCGTGGGCCCACGGCACCCGGCCCCAGCGCACCAACTGCCACAAAGGAGAACAATAGTATTATACTCGCCAATTGAAATGATTACTCAAGTGGACAACTTAGTGCATTTCGCATCCGCATGACGAAGATCAGGTGACACTAAAGGAATACTGATGTCTGTTTCAGTAATGTAACGAATATTCCTAATAACGCATATTTGCATATTTTTGCATACTCGCATTCGCAAAATTCCTGCGAATGTTTGCGAATATGAATATCAGAAAAAAAAACAATTGAAAGATAAGTAGGTTAATAAAATAAAAATTACTTATGATTAATTACTTATGATTTTTAACAGTAAGTTAACCTATAATGGAATGTAAACAAACGAAAACAAATACTTCTATAAAATTTTTATCAGTCTGAATTAATGACAATTGACTCCAAATTTGAACAAAAAGTGTCGCGAATGCCGATAGCAGATAGGTATTCGCATTCGCATTCGCGAATGAACAAATAAGTACTAGTCTGTTTATTATGTACCTAGAAAAGGCATAATATTAAAAATGGAAACATACATATTTTTATGTTCTGTACTTAGATACTTTTGATCAACAAAATTAAACCTTAAAACGACTTACAAACGTAAAATATATTGTTAGGAACCTTGATAGGAACCTAATAATTATTGAATTTAGAACTGTTAGCATATCTGCACTTCTATGATCAATTATTACACCGCTCAAAGACAATTACAATCGTTTACGGAAAAGCAGGCCTCGCTCATAAATCACACCGACAGTAAGCGACAACATGGCCATCACGTCCAAATGCCAAATCGATACTGCCCTCGCTTCGCATCTATTGCGCCGCATGCGCTCGATCCTTCCCGCCAATAAACACGCGACGTGACGTCACCGCGTCGCACAGCTGGGGCGCGCCGCCGCCGGCTTCATTATTCCCAACAATATTGTTATATCCAACCTTCACTATAAATCGTTTAAAATGTTATTCTTTAGCGGGTTTTAAACAAAATCTTTAAGCACAGACTAAATAAAAGATGTTTTTGTTTATTTGGCCTATTACTCGAACAGAATATTTCAATGCATTGAATAATCACAACTTACGTAATTATAGTAAGCACTATAAATATGTACTGTGACCTAGTTACCGCTGTATTGGAAGAAACAGAAAGCAATAAGAGCTATGGCGGGCCCCTCCCAAGGCACGACGGAGAAATATTGTAAAATTAATATGTGAAACAATTTTTATTCATTCAGTTATAATTTTTCTTTGCATTTAATAAAAAAAATACTGTAGGAAAAAATACAAGGTCAATACAATCAATTCTTTAATATAAAATATCGTTAGAATTGCATAAAAATCATGCATATCATTTAATATCAATTTTTGAACTATTACTAATTTACCACTATTAAAAAATGTCGCTGCATCCGTTTTTTAAAATGCCGTTTTTTTAACTGGAGCTAATGTATTAAACACAGATTGGTAGATTCCACACACCTTGGAGAATAATTAATGTCAAAACACATCATTTGGTAAGGATATTCATACCAGGTTTAAATCAAGAACGCCCCAAATTGGATTCTAAATTCTGCACCACTAGGCACTGGCTGCATAATTTTTCTCTGTATGTAATGTATCTAAATGAGGTAATAAAGCAGTAATTGTTGTGTTAGTCATGTTTTCCACAAGTATGGGCTCGTTACG
>DWME01007938.1:0-12162 GCA_018244795.1 Parelbella ahira ahira
GCTGCGGGCAGTGCGCTACGATCACCTCGGCGTTCGCCACTGCTAGCTACGCGGTACTAATATCGCGTGCCTTATAATAATACTTAGTATTTATGTATTATATAGTCGTGCCAACTTCCTCCCACGGTTGGCTGTGAGCCCCGAGGGACCTACTACTCTCACCCTCTATCCTTACAAACTTGACATGTAAACTAAGCATGAATTGAATTACAAGGAAATTGTCAGCTTTGTCTATGACTCCGTCAGCCATTCTCACCATAACGTAGTTGCTGCCAGAGTGCGAGCTACGTGTAGTTAATTGCAAATGCATTGTCAGCCCTAAAGGATCCCGTTAACCCCTATTTCACAGTGCATTAGAGGAAGCCTACTCCAAAGTTAGGTAAAATGTATTTACAATGCTGAGTCATCACGTTGGGCGACTGCTGGCAGCCCTCGTCCATGGGCTCCCGGCCAGTGTCGACCACCATGCTTGTGATCTGTCAAACACATCATAAATTTAGCATCGTTCTCGTTGAAAAGATGTTACAAGATATGGCTATCGAAAACAACGCAAAGAATCTTTCATTAAGATACTTAATCAATATCATTATTGTTAAACCATTGATCGCCTAGTCTTGGATATTTTAGTTAAATTTATAAATAAAGTGATTTATTGGTATTTAAAACAATGATCATTCTAAACGTTCCTATCTGTAATCTGAGAACGTTTAGTTTCATACACATATTTCCAACATTCGGTAATAGATGGCGTTATTACTACTTTTTTTATTACGTGAATAGCTTTTAGCCACGATCCTCTCTGAAGGAAAACAATGATGCGAATTACGATGAAGTAAGCATATCTAAACGAAAACTAATCACTCTTGCTTTACGGAAATTTATTTTGTATTTCGCGGGGAATATTTTCATTTTTAAAGAAAGAGATCTTGGAGGAATTATATTGTACGCCTGTAGTCAAATAACGCTACGTATGTTGTAAAGAGCATGGTGACCTGTCTATCGTCGGCGCGGCGCGGCGGCCAGGCGCGGCGCGGCGGCGACGGCACGGCGCCGGTGGGCGACGGCGCCTCCTGCTTGAAGCCGGCCAGCGCCGACAGCGAGAACAGCGCCTCGCTGTGGACGTCGCTACGGAACGTTTACAGAACTGAGGTCAGATGGAGAAATCTTCAACGTTAACTGACGCTGCTACCTGGTGGGCGCTTATGGAATAGAGCTATGCACGATCACCAATAATTTTTTTCGCAGTTTTATTACAAGAAGGCATATCAGTCTTCACTAATTCAATTTCATGAAAAAAACTTACTGTTATCGTTTGAAGCTTTCAAAAAATGTGATCCAAGAAAATCTTGGTGCTTTCTAAACATGAAACGTTTTTTTTTAAACTATGTCAGAAGACAATTGAGATGATAAAAACTAGCCAATAAATCCAGATGAAACCAAAAGTACAGTGACTACAGTCAACTTGCTGTAATTCAACACGAGTGACAGTAGCTACGCTATAAAATACGTATTATCTACGTAAAGGTGAGAGACAAAAACCCTTGGAGTAATTAAGACAATACGTACTTCATAGACAATTCTCCGGGTAGATCCAAGTCCAAATCGTTCACCTGCCAGCCGGGCGACATGTGCGACGAGGACGAGCTGGTGCCGCTGCCGCCCATGTCGCCGAGCGTCGCTGAAATCGGGAAGAAAAATAAGAAATTTAATAATCTCTTTTTTTCGTATGAAGAGAGTAACCAAAGAGCAGGCCAAAGAGCCATCTACTGAAACTGTTAATACCACTTACGAGACCAATAGATCATAATAGACATTGCAGCTCATGAACTAAGCTGACACATAATTGAACCGTGTATAACGAGATCCACGAAACGTTTAATACTGACAACGTATTAATGGTAAATTTTTAATTTAATTTTAATCTTCTTAGATTGTTACTGTGTGTGTTATAGAAATATTTTCTATTTACTATAATCTAAACAAAACTAATTATATTGGCAACGCTTAATACAATACTTTAGATATTAAAAGTTATTAGGTTTGTTTGAATATACTTCAACCAAGTTAAATAATAATAATAATAATCGACCCATTTGTCATTCCACTGTTGGAATATGGGTCTCCTCTCACATTGAGAAGGTTAAGGCCATAGTCTGCCACGCTGGCTAAGTGCGGGTTGGCGGACTTCACACACCTCAGATTGTTTTTTTTCTATAACTCTAAGATGTGCAGGTTTCCTCACGATGTTTTCCTTCACCGTTAGCAAGTGATAATTAAACTTAAAACGCACTTTTATAAAGAGGTGCGCGCCATGGATTCGAACCCAGGACCCCCGGAATGAGAGCCTGAATTCTTAACCACTAGGCTACCACTGCTTTTACTAACAAAGTGATAAAATACGATAACGGGTCAGTACAAAAAACAAAACAATTAAACCGACGCTATTAATAAAACAATATCTTTGGAAACCTCTGAGCTCCACCAGTGTCGATATTTTATCACTTATTTTTTTAAAACAACGCGACCGTATGTCATATTTATAATTTGTCCAGACTCTAGTACACGTATAAAATATTTTACCATCATAATTTGTAGGTCCATACCTGTTCTACACCAGCTGGGTTATTTGTGACTACAGTGATTAATCAAAGTGCTCGAGTGAAAGTCGTTTTGATGGTCTTTCAATTACATAGCACCCTTTTGAAGGTTTCTCCTGACGTGTTTCCCTAATGTTACACGAGATCGTGAGCCGTGTTGGCTTTTTAGGCATAATGATTTCAGTATAACGTTTAAGACGCATTAATGTCCTAGTGTTTTCGAGACGAAGGGGTGGCAACGAGCTTTTGAATGAAGTCGCTTGTAAGCTTTTAACCAGTGAAGTTAATCATTTGAAAGTATCTTGACATTGTTGTTCATTGAGGTTCTTTCTTGGTGTGTAACTTTGGTGTGCACAATATGTTTATACACAGATTATAATACGTGTTTAATTTGTTGCTGATTTCTTATTAATTATATCTTTTTCGGATTGCTCATTTACATATGTATATGTGTATGTACGTATGTGTGTATGCATGTTGCTAAATTCTTAATTTCTTTTTCTATTACCATTCGTCATGATAATGAAAAAAATGTCCGTCATTCCCCTTTGTCTCTTTTTCTTATGTCCCTATAGTTGTTCTGTTGGATATGCGTCATTTTTGAAAATGAAAGAGGTTAAACTATCTTGAGACACCAATCAAAAATAAGGCTTCCGGGGTTCTTGCTATTTCGGGTCCTTAGTAGTATTCATAATTAACTATAGGAAAACAATTACATAAAAATCGGCATGGATGATCGCTTTATCGGAGATCATAATCAAATTTTCCTAAATGCAACTGTTCCACAGCAGGCACTCCAGAAGTAATGCGGTAAAACATAACTGCCCTAATGCGGGCATTCCAGAAGTAAGTACTGCTCGGCATTACCGCAATGATACTATAAAAATTATAAGTGTAGATAACAATAACATATCGCAGTCATAAAATTAATAAAATGTGATATGTTTCTGTTGGGTTTTATCTTACATGAAGATCAGGGATTAATAATAGTTTTTTCGTTGTTACTTTTATATCGGACGCCAGGTCGATTCGGGGTTGAGAGAAATCACCGAGTGCCATATATGTCTCTCCATACACACATGACATATTTCTTGAGTATTCATCCCTCGCTTCATACACAGCCATACATACAATCATATTTCTTCATACATACCTACATTGTATAAAGTTAATACTTGCTTTAACATAAGTAACAAAATCATTTTAAAAAGTTATGGAAACAACAAAATTATTTGAGTTCTATTACGCATGAAGAAAATGTTGTAATATGTATATTTATGTGTTGAATATATATACCTTAATAGATTGTTGAGTGACACTTGAACATAGCGATTGACCAGCAATTTGCGATACTTAATCGAAACACGCCCTTCACTGACGCCTTTCGCGTCTGTTTATTGCAATAAAATGTTTAAGCCACTGCACGATTTCTTAAAACCCATTTTAAACCTATTAGGAAAAATTTTCACAATAATGTTATTGATATTTATCCAATTATTTTAATTTTGGAATCTCTAGATGTGTTTTGTTACCTGTAATTATAAAAATTTCTACATTAGGATTGTAAAAATACTGAGCAGTAAGTAATACGCATTCTGGAATGTTCTGCAATGACAAGAAGTGAAAAAAACGTAACTGCTAGAAAATCTAGGCTGGAAATATTCAATTGTAGGTTCCCAACCCGGGATTCGAATCCTGTATCTCTCGAACACCAGTTGCGCATGCAACCACTTGACCAACGAGATGAAATAAATAGTATATTAGAGTAAAAAAAATTAATATTGATCACACTACTTACATATATTGTCATAATATTAATTTACATATCTGTTGTATTCCCAAATAAAACTAATAATAGATTCCTACATATTTCATCACCTTACATCACATATGGTCACACAAGTAAATTAATATGTGACCAAGGTTTCCGAAAGCAATAATAATACGTTCGCAAATTATTCAATTATTGGATACATTAATATACCACACAATTAATCAATTGCCTATTGATGTGAGTGACATTACCAACTCTAGCTGATCTAACCTGAAGAGCATCTTCTATTTCCTTTTTCATGTCCAAGTCACCGCTTGCCCGGTCATAGTTGAACTCCGGGTGAAGCTCAGTTCGACGCAAAACTCCAGTGGAACCACACGTCCGTGTTCCAAGTATCGCTCTAGTAACGTGCGTACGATCGACTTACGGAGAAATTTTTAAAATTAATTTATTTATCGTGTTGGGATTGATGTGATTTTTCATGTGTGAAATTGTTGAATTTTAAAAAAGTGCAACTTCGTTGTTATACGTATCACAAAATTTGTTTATGAATTATTGATGACTGTGAGAAAATACAAGCGGTCACGCTGGTGTCATAATCATGTTTTTTTAGGACCATGTAAGTATAATAGATTAAGTTTGTTAATCTAGTGATATTGATTGTGTATCGTTGTTCTAGAAATTTCCTATGAGCACGAGTTTTGGATTACTGTTATGAATTGGTGTAAATCGTGGATTTGTTTTAATTAATCCGCTCTTGAATTGTTCTACAGTGTTTGTTTAGGATGTCAAGTACCTATGTGAAGGTAGCTTAAATAAATATTGTGCTGTGTAAATTTCCAAATTGATATCCTAATAGGTTTTTACATACACAAGATTTAAACATACACTCGTAATAAAAAATAAAACCAGTTATTTATCACAAAAACGTTTTATAGTTTAAAAATTATTTTCATTATTTAGAATTCAATTTTATTGTTTATAATTATCAAGAAATCAAGGTAAAATTATTTGTCCCAAAACTTTTACTATCGACATAATTGCCCAACACTAGGCCACAATGACGTGACTTCGACACTATCGCGAAGGTTATGTCGCATAATTAAACAGAAAAGCTTTAACCTTATCTTTGTATCTTATCTTATCTTAAGCATACATCTGCGAAAGTTACAGCTGTGTACTTCGCCTAGTATTGGCATTAAGTTGTTCACCGTCCTGATCTAAGATCTTTTCTGATCTTGCACACGTGAGGATTAAGTCAAGCACCAATAATAATCGACCCATTAGTCATTCCACTGTTGGAATATGGGTCTCCTCTAATTTTGAGAGGGTTAAGGCCATAGTCTGCCACGCTGACCAAGTGCGGATTGGCAGACTTAACACATCTTAGAATATTTTTTTTTATTCTAAGCTTTGCAGGTTTCCTCACGACATTTTCCTTCACTGTAACAAAGTGATATTAAACTTAAAACGCACTTTTGTAAAGAGGTGCCCGCCATGGATTTGAATCCAGCACCCCCGGAGTGACAAGCTGAACTCTTAACCACTGGACTATCACTGCTTTTTACAGCGGTGTAATACTTTAAACATTAGTACTTTTAGTATTTTAATTTAGAATCTTAATACATACATTTTTCCACAAACAAAATAATGTACATGATAGTACTAATAATAATGATTGTACTAATTTATTGTAACGATATTATGAACACGTTGCAGTATTAAAGAGGTTTAATTAAAAAAAAAATGTTGCAATAACATATAACAAAAGGGTCTGCCTGCCGACGGTTAATTTTCACAGGTCTGTATGTGAAAATTTGGCCGCATAATCCAAAAATCCGAATATTTAATACTTTGAGTACCTTTGAGCGGAGAGCCTAAATAATACTTGTATACTAGCTTATATCTTGTAGACTTTAATTTAGGCTATATCCTTTTAAATGTTGTAAGCTATCTTTGGCAGAAAAGTAAATAAAATCGTTTCTGCGGTTTTTGCTTTTAAGCGCACCAAGGTAGAGTTTATTATTTCTAATATATATATCCGTTTATAATTGTAAATTGAATTGAATTATGATCTCAATAAATTTACCCATATTTTCGTATTTTGTCTTTATTTTAAAATTTATCGCTACTTTTATTATGTATCTGTGTAACATCCGTCATTATTTTAATGTCTAAATCTAGTTTTAATCATTGTCTTTATTTTTAATATTTATGTATATTTTTATGCCAAAGTGCTCATCGCCTATTCCAATGTGGATCGTAAACCTAACTATTGAAACGTGGGAGTGTACTACACTCCTTACTTACCAATTCGGGGATTACCGGCGTGGTCTTACATATTTATATCTGCTTTTAATATTTAATCCTTTTATCACAATTTCGAGCGCTATGTTCATTTTTAATATAGCGTCACTATTTCTAGTACATTCGTTCATCACAACTATACTCTATTGACGAACTTAATCTTTATTTAAACGCTGTAAGTACTCGCCACAAAACACTTCACTATCTCGTTTGCTTTTTGTTACTTTTGTTACTGAATAAATCTTATTTCCTCGGGTTATAATAAAACACAACGCAAAAAAGGAATAATGGTAACGAATATTTATTTCTCGTTTCACCGATTTTTATTTCAATAGCTTATTATTTACGTCAAATTATATTCTAGGGGTCGAAAAAAATCCAACATCATTTACCCTTAGCGAAATAACATTTAACCCTCTAATTAGGCGCGATGTAATCAATTTGGTAAAATTTATCGGCCCTTCGCAGTTCCGAGTGGTTGTACTCCTGTGTAAGCTATGAGCATTAATTACCATTGATACGCGTTTAAATTTGCAAAAGGTTTTAATCCCAACGATTATCTTCTTTCGCGACTTGCCGAACATTATATAGATCTTGTATGAATGGTGTGATGACTGTAGGAGCACGTTAGGTCTCAAAGGATAGAGATATAAATTGGCACTCAGTGCTCTCCGCTTACCATGTAGGGAACCTGGTGTGATGATATTTAATATAGTTATCACACGGTATATTCTATACTAACAGTATATAATCAAGCTGTGCTTAAAATAACCAACCAACATTGTTTCAATAATCATTATATTTATTAACTTAATTAAATATAAACGACTATTATTAAGATCACGAATGATTTTTTTAGGTTTCAACTCTGAGAGTCAGCATAACTGTCTCTCACGACTTTAACTATTGGAAGACAGGACTTCTCTCAGAATGATAGGGAGACATAACTTCAAACGTTATAAGCAATTTTGGGTTTGGGAATTACCAGCAGGTGGCGCTGGGGTCAGCAAACACAGCAACAGGAGTTCAACTACTAATAAAATATGTAAACAACATCAACACAAGCGGACATTGCTTAATTAAAATTCATAGAGTTCCGAACTTCTGACCGTCGCGCTCTTTCCTCTCGGCGATCCGCCCGTGACTCGTGCCATAAGAAATAGGAATTTTCAACTTATTCCAAGTTTGAAACGCAAAATGATTTGTATGTGCTCTTGCCGTATTACCAGTGCATGAGCGATAAACGATAAAATCTCTAAGTTATTAAAGAGAGAAATTTGAGCGAACACCAAAAGCATTAAAAGCTTTTACAGAAACTAGACAAATTGGTTTAATGGGTTTATTAGAAATACGTACTAAGTTACAAGAAATCAAAAATATAATTCTTTAAACGTGTTTTATATTTTGCGCGTAATATAATAATGATATATTGATGATATTAGTGTGCACTTTCAACAATTTGTGACCGGATTGGAATATTTATGTAATACATATCTCGAAACTATACTATGAGGTCTATAATTATGAGGCCGTGTTTTAAAATGTTCGAATATCAAACCAACACGTGTATCTAATGTAAAATCTAAGATTTCATTACTATGGACGCTTAGTTTACATTTTTATTGCATGTTTATTTAAATACTTTGTCGATCCGCACAGATATTGTGAGGTCGTTGCTTTGAAATGTAAGCCAATACTTTGTATCGCGCACGCAACAATAGAAATAATTACATGTACTCGTATCAAACTAATTTTGACAGTGCTGAAACGAATTAATTTAATTGATTATTATTTAATTAATTAATTTGCTGGTAGTGGCTGAATAAGATCTGCGGAGGATCGAGTAGTGTGGCACACCTTGGAAAAGGCTCATGTCCAGCAGTGGAACAGTAGAGGCTGACGTGATGATGACGATGAAGCGAATTCATTAGCTTCAAATGAACTCTTATGAAAATTTTACAATAGCATTTATAAACAACTGACTTGCGACAGTGTGACTGGCCCGTTAGTCCAGTGGTTAGTGACTGATCCTGGAGTCGTGGGTTTGATTCCCGCCCAGAATGAGTATTGATTTTATGGGCAATTATTTTTCGTGTCTGGGTGCAAGAAGAGGATGTCTACATGTATATTTTATATGTATATGTAAGTAGTTTATCAGCCGTCTTTTTACTACAACACAAGCTCTGGATGCTTGCTCTGAGTTCAGATGACCGTGTGTGGAGATATCCCGAGATATTATTATTGTTATTAATATTACTACGATACGCTCTACGTCCGAATAATTTAGTTATCAATTAGTGAATAGTTATCAATCAAAATCAAATATATTTAAATATAGATATATACTCGTATATATATACGTTTTTGCCATACAAACATAATATTGAAATATATTATTTCTCTTTAATATAATAAAAGCCCTTGGTTAAGATGGAAAATACTGAACATAATCTGCCCCCGAGCCAAACGGTAATAAATCATTTGATTAATTAGGAATTTATAAAGAGCGGTTGTTAAATTGTCTAAGGGAAGTAAACAAATATAATAAAAAAACATAGAGTTAAAAGATTACAACCAAGACTCTACATTTACAAAGACTTTTTTGTTATAAAAGCTGAACGTATAATGATCTCATTAATTGATTAAGATGGCCAGTAGACATGACGTGAGTACCACACCGTCTGGATCTATGTTCGGTGTATGGTAATAGGATCACCCCCTATTCCATGGTGGGACGTACAACCCGCGGAACGTAGGAGTGTACTACATATTTGTGTTTTGCTCTTCGGGGAAATACAGTTATGACGTCACGGGTTAAGGAAAATAACGGAAAATGAATTTCTTATCTGACAACCAGCACTTAGCCAGCATGACAGACTATAGGCTTAATCCTCTCATTCTTAGAACAGATCCGTCTTCAATAGTGGAACGTTAATAAGGATAATGATGAAATTCAGTTGTAATATTTAGTGTTCATGAAAAAGTGTTCCGTACAATTTTCAGTGTTTCAATTAGTTAGTTAAACTGCAATTAACAATGGAATCATAAGAAAACAACTGCGCGGAGCGCCTCGTTTGATCTTTTAAAGAAAAGTAAACTCTGAGACGAGACGCTCTCGTTCTGACAGGAGGCCCGTGTGGAACAAAAAAGGATTAAAAAAGTCCTTCCAATTACGGTAAATAATGGGAAAGTTAATTCAGTTTAAACATAAACAAACAGGATATCGATTTAAATTCAGAGAGTTTCAAACTTGGAGGAACAAATTTCCTGCTTACACATGCTCCCAGGCATAGGAAATATGAAGTTCAAGTTATATGCTTATAAGCGTACTTACTCAACTTTGGAGAACAAATTATTTTGTCCCCAAGTTTAGGGTTAAGTGGCTCTACCGGATATTACCGGTTACCTATTGAGTGGAAAGTGCTTGAGTGAGACTTCAAGTCATTGATAACAGGTACAGTATTGAAGTTTTAATTCGATTCCTTAGATATGCA
Source organism: Parelbella ahira ahira (assembly GCA_018244795.1). Lineage (NCBI taxonomy): Eukaryota > Metazoa > Arthropoda > Insecta > Lepidoptera > Hesperiidae > Parelbella > Parelbella ahira. The sequence goes on from DWME01007938.1 coordinate 10,173, forward strand.
ACCTATGGTTATAATTTTTAATTAATATTTTCACGGTCATGAGTCATCGTTGACCAATTTAATCATATCGTTATTATTGAATTAAATTCTGAACTCATCACAATGGATTTAACTACAAGTTAATTATGTGCTCTAACAAACCTAGCCATTGTAAAAGACCTAAAAGTGTCCATAAAAAAACGTTACACCACACCTGTAATCCCCGAAAGGGTAGGCAGAGGCGTGTAGCACACTCTCACGTTTCACCAGTTACGTTTACGTCCCATGAAATAGCTGGGGAGCCTATTGGCATACACCGGGCGCGGATCCAGACTGCGAATCACTACTAGAAATTCTAAATTAAAAAATCAGATATAACCCGAACCGGGATTTGAACCCAGATCTCCCGATCCGCAGTCGCGCTCGCAACCACTCGACCAAAGAGGCACTCTAATCTAGTGTCTATACTTAATCATTAACCCTTTCACTGTTTCACAATTAGACATGGGTTTCTTCTCAGAACCAGCAGGCCAAATACAAGCTAGCATACTTGAAACGACTTAGAGAACATTATGAAATAAGGTGTGCAAGTTTGCCCACGGTATTTTCCTTCATTGCTACACTAAGAGATATTTAATTAAAAAAACGTGAAGTGATGTCCACCAGGATTTGAACCCAGGACAGCGGATTTGGAGTCTGAGTTCAAAAACATTAGACTATCACTGCATTTTGTACACAATGCAATTCACAAAGTTATTAAATCGACCCAACAATACCGTATTGGCTCTATTTTTCACTCCATCATCGAAGTGTCAACGATATTGGAAATCCGTGACAGATGTGGGACCGCACTGTGTGATCAAATGAAATTCCGTTCGGAAGTCATCCGTCAATTGATGTAGTTACCTCATAGAGGTAACGATTCAGTTTAATAAAGTCTTCCAATCTTGACAGCTGGAGAAATCGTTTTGTATTCATGCAAAAAGCTCGAGCAAAAGCTGGTGTCGCTATGGCCGAAATCGGACTGGAAAGATCATTCTTGTACCAGGTGCACTAAACACGGAAATTGACTTTTACAAACATGACACCATGCCTGTGACTCCCCGAAGAGGTAGGCAGAGGAATGTGGTACACCCAAGTTTAACCAGTCACGTTATACAGCCCATTATGAATTGGGTGGCGAACCTATCGCCATAGACAGAGCACAACCCTAAACTCCGCGTTACTACTGAAAATTTCATGATAATATCATGACTAAGCACAAGAACACTTTGGTCTACGAATTTGTTCTATGAGAGATGGTGATTACGTCAGGTCTGTGTAACGAAAGAGATGTCTGGCATTTGATATTCTCTGCTAACATTAGAATTATCTAGCGTGAGGCTATAATAATAATCCTTGGAATAATTGCTGCTGTACAACATTAGAGCCTAGTTTTAGACCTATTTCTTCCAAGTTGTTTATTCAATTACATTCTAGACGTTTTAAATTGAAACCAATAAAAAGTACTCCCGAGTACTTTGCTAAAAGAAAAGACACGTAGCATATAGGAAATGGATTTCACATATGTGCATTATGCATGTCAGGCTGTGAGATAAGGCTTAAGTTTGTTCTGAACCCGGCACCGGAATAGCATTGTCAGATTGAAATGTTCGAGACACCTTCTGAATACTAAAGTTCTATCGACCCGTACAAAGAAACCGAGTGCTGGATTTATATGACTGATCTTTGACTCTTTGTGTACCTATGATTATATATCTTGCAAGTATTTCACTTGTCCGCGACGTTCTAACCTGATGGGGCATATACGACTACTGGGTCGGCTGGAGTGTACTATTAGCAATTAGAATAAGTACATATATATTGGCAAGCTACTGCCATATCAAAAGGAAATTAGTAGGAAATATCGCTGATAATGTCCGTGTGATAATTGCATGCTTACATCCGTAGAGCTATCATTGCTGTTGACCCTATGATAGTTACTATTTACTAATATAGTGCAACGGGGCGA
>DWME01007939.1:0-12161 GCA_018244795.1 Parelbella ahira ahira
GTGTACTGCAGTATTTTGCCACGCCCACTGCCACCGCGAAGTTATTGTTATAAGAATAATTTTATTTTGGTCCCGAGGCTGAAATATTCTTTCTATCTATATTAGTGACCATCTGAATTCTCAAGAATAGTAAGGATATTTTGACTATTTTTAGAGAGGATTAGCATGCGTCCTATTTGATCCTGGTTGCAGTTATATTAGTGCTTAATATTAACCGCACTTACATTTATACCTGACTAGTCACGATATTTTTGTTATCGACAAATTACTTTGTCCACATATAAAATGTACGTAGCCGTGTAACTGATGCTTAGGGTTATATCTATAAATGCATAGGAACAGACAGCGTAACACACCACATAATATACCGCTGCTTCAGATTTCGCAACTAACCCAAGGAAGTAATACAGTTAACAATCAATTTAAAGGCCTATAGAACAAGACATTCCAATGACCCAAATGCTTCCACTTATGACAAAGCCCGAAAATATTCGGGCCCTAAAAATCCCAGTAGCCCTTTCGACATAAAATAAACAACGCTAAAAAGGTCGCTGAAAGGGAAACATTACATCTTTTACATCCACCTGACCGCCTTTTATTCCATAATTCTCTTGCGGAACGGAGCTGACCGGATCTTATACCCACTCCCCCTTATTAACAACGTGCTTTTACAATCAGCCGCATGTTTTTGCCTGTTTAAAACCGACGCACACAATACTAATCTCTGCGGCCTAGTATTTAAGGTCTATATTCCCGTATAACTGTTGTTATGTTTAATTGTTTGTACTGCAGGCTGTACAAACAGGATTTTAATACGCAAGTAACGTCCGGTTACTTTTGTGTTACGCACAGTTTACATTGTTGCAGTACAGAAATACCCCAAAAATGTTATATATCTTGTTTCGTCTCTTCATGCGACCATCTGATAACATTCAGATGAACTTACCCATTTCATTGTACAATCGGTTAAACTCCTTTAGATAGAGTTTCGATTGGTACACTGAAAAATTGTTACTGGACAAGTACTTAAATACTCCAATGGAAAGCTGAATTCTACAATCTTCCAACCCATGCATAAATCTCTTAAGAAAAATAATTTCAGACTGTCTACACGTAATAAGTGGAAGCCTCGCTAAGTAAAGTGTACAAAAACGATTGTATAAAACCCTGTCTGATTTCTAAAACAATAAAATGCTAACACAACAGAACAATAACGAAGCCTATAGACGTTAATTGTCAGAAATCAACGCAATGTAATCGAGAGAGCAATTTGTCCGTTGACTTAAGCAAAATATCTTTGTAAACAACAATAGGCTTTATGAAGGCACTTCACAGCTTACGATTACCTTCGTGAAGCAATTAGGCTTTTGTGAACTAATTGTTTAAACAAACTTGTTCACGACTCGTTGCCTCGTCTCACCTCTACCGTTGAGCGACAAGCGATAAAAGATTTTATTATTGTATTGTAAAGTATTATGAGCTTGTAAATGTACTAATAGTCGCTTACAATTCAAGTAATCGCATACTTTCATATCCAGGATAATGAGTTTTCCTATAATAAACCAAGATATTATGTTTTGATATAGAAATTATAAAGCAAATTTGAACAAGCCGAGGACAGGGCGCAATGGCGCTCATTGGTGGAGGCCTATGTCAAGCAGTGGACTAAAACAGGATGATGATGAAGACGATGGCGAAAACAATTTTTATCTCTATTCTGTCTGGTTTTACATCTTATACCTTATTAAAAGATCATAAGGTATTTTGAAGACAAGCGAGTGCAAGCTACGTTAGAAGGTTACACTTATATTGTGTTAGGTGTATTCTGCACCCCGATCACGAATGAAACATAGCGTTTCAAATTAACCCTTCGAGGTAGCCGTCAGCGATCTAAACATAGATCCGAATCTAATATAAAATAACAGCCAAACGTTGTTATTGATAAAAGCTGGATAAAATGAACCAAATACATAACAAGACGGCTAGATTAATATGTGCAGTTCTATATACAAAGTGAAGATTGTAAATTGAATGGAACGATCAAAGAAACTTCAATACTGTCATTTTTTGATGCGACAATCTTTCAGTAATATTGATTGCTAGTTTATGGTCCAGGGAAACTGGACTTACCATTATTAGGATTCCATTACACATACTTAAGTCATTTGGATCATTAAAATCTTCGATATAAATAAATTTGTTTTAATTTTTTCATTTTCATAGCTATAATTTAAACTTAGGGCAAGGTAGATAATCAATAGAAATAATATTTCATGTAATACACACAATTATTTTATGGAAACTAGGAAATACCTTTCTAATGACCTGCATGAAATGGGGCCACTTTAAAACTGCTGATACGGGAATTATAGAATAGAATTCTATAATCAAAATTTTTAAAAATGTTTCATATTAAAAAGCTGTTTATGTTTTTGATTATTCATATTTTAAATAATTACCTAAGCTTTCAATTACTGAGCTCTACAAGAATATTCAATTCTCAATCAAATTTGGGAGCTACATTATATCAGGCTAAGAAACATTATTAATAAATATGTTACAAATATCTTTCTGTTTAGCTGTGGACCACAGTGTATAGATATATTTTATAACGACATGGGCTTACGCATAAACATTTTGATTTATTGCAATCCGGCTTCACGTGTGAGTTATCCCAATATAATATTATATCTGCTGGATTTAAGTATTATGTATACCACAAATAAACAAAACATGGATCTTGGAAGGAATAGATGATAGGATTGGCCGAAACAATAAAAAATAGTTTTATATGAAGAACATAAGTGACAGGAGATTAACGAAGCAGATTTAAAAATGAGCGTAAACGGTAGAGTTTGGTAAAGGCAGACTTTTTTTGCTTACGAGTGGAAACCTTCAAACGGTGCCCGGTACCCTGTGAGAGATGCCAGGTTATATGGCACAGGTTTCTCTGCGCTAATAGGACTCCGGGAATTCCAGCATATTGCATTGGAGCCCTTCTAGTGGTATGTCCCTGTGAACCCTACACCTAGGAGAGGCTTAATAGCGCAGCCTACCCAATCTGACTCTCAGAGCAATCTTTATGAGCACATATATCGTCGTACTTCTCGGAATCGCTAAATGAACAGTTTGAGCCCCCACTCAAGCCGCTCACAACCCTGGCTACAGGGATAGATCAAAGACAGACTTTCATTAATAAAAAGAAAGTATGCAAGGATCATAGTACATGGAAATAATTAGTCTCGGCCTACTACTATGTGCAATAGGAGTGACAATGTACATATATGTAAGAATGAAAAATATATAGGTATGTTCATCAATCATCATCATCATTATGGGCTTGTCTTAGTTCACTGCTCGTCATGGCTGCATGGCTCGTCACTGCTGCTTGTAATAAATATATAAATAAATGGGGCCCTATTCACCAGCGCCTTCTGTACTTTCATGCTGACGGTTTTGCCCATAATTATAAGTACTTCTCGGCTTCTCATACCTAGGTAGACTGCGGTATACTCAAAACAGATGATCACACGAGCCTTATCTGCTATACGAGTATATATTATAGGTGTGCCACGCATAGATGAGGTTGTCCTGAGCTAATAAGACATCCTGAGACCCCTATAAGTATTGGGACTCTGAGTAAATTGTATGAAACAAATACTGTAACGCGTTTTTTATTTACTGTGAAATACAATTCTGGTGTAAGTCTTAAAGTTGTTTATGGATGTAAGGCACGTATGGATGGATTTTTCCCGCGCGAGAGACGCTCGTCCGAAAGCAATATTGTTCACATAGCGCGTTGCTCCGCGTCAGTTATTTTTCTACGCGAAAGAATTTCTACTCGACTCCGCTATGTATTTTCGAGTTATGGGTGTTCGGTGCTTCCATTTTAATCTACACAATAATTACTATCTTATTTTACTTGAAAAATGCTTTTTTCAATTCAGTGTTGCTGTTGTTGATAGAAAAACATGTACATACATAGTAGAACTTGTTTCTTGTTGCATTTTTTTTTATGCTGGAGTCGGTGCTAGTTTTATGAACTATAACCGGTAACTTTTCTATCAAATGTGTATGAAAGAGTGATATTTCTAGTAAAAAAAATTTGTCACTCCCTTAGGCTGGTAATACAATAATGTATTAAAATAATATAAAAATGTATTAGTACAGAGGTGGTGAAACTCATAATATAATATTATATTATATAAAATATTGGGTACAGAAAAGCGAGATTCGCAAACTTGATTAATTTGAATAAAACTATGACCCGTCCGGTATTTGATGTGAACTCCTAAAACACCTTACCGTTCTCTTGATTCGGGAAACCTTTTTTACAAAATGTACGAATATAAATCAGAGCGACCCGTCAACGTTATCATTATTTGAGGGAAGGTCGTTCACGAAAAATACGTACATTCAAGGTGTACTGCGAATATTCAAGTTGTACTTTCATTTTTTCTATAAGCGTCTTCTGTTACCGTAAATCATTTGAAATTACACGGAGGTCACCGTCGCAGGCATTCTCTGGATCGGTAACAGTACGTCAGATATAGTTAATTAGATCTACGACGACTCTACTTAATTCAGTTAGACTAAAAGACTCAATAAAACACCCCATACATTTTACACAGACAATAGAATGTAATTCAGTGGTATATTGGAGTCGGTGATTTAACATAAAGTCTAAGACCGAAGTTATGGTGATCAGAAACAGCGGAATTGAAAACAATGTGTATTATTTAAAATATAATTCCTTTTTTAATGTAAATAAGATTCAAACTCTCTATTCAAATAGGATTCAAACTCTCACACGTACATATATACCTACATAGCTCCTATAAAGAAAAAAAGAAGGGTGAAGCAAAATCTTGTGAAGGCTTCTATATGATGTTGTTGAACGAGAAAGATGCAATTCGCACTTGCTTAGCATGACAAGTTTCAGCCCTTCACAAGACTGTGATTTCCGTCAAACAATGGGGTTTCCAAGCTAATCTCTTCTGAGACCAGTTTGGAAACCTATCTCCAAGTGTAGGACGATGAAAGGTTTTTTATTATAGAGGGTGAAAGTGTTATATAATTGTTTTATACTTCGTCTGAGTTTTAAGCGCGATAGTTAATTTTAAACACGATGTGACAGAAGGCAGATAGTAACAAAGTCAGTTAGCTGCCCATACCTAGTTTTGATGCGATAGAAATATCAATTAGGAGGATATCGTAAGAATATTTCTTTTTTTTTTAATTTCACATTTGATTTACAATGTATAGTAATAACGCTCCCGCTCAATCTCCCGTTGCGCCTATCACAATGACCTCAGTGCGTGCCAAGGTAAAGCAGCAAAAACCGCAAGGGTAACCATAAACTTTGATTAGATTTTGTATCACGCCACGGCGGCGTACATTAGAATGCGTGAATCGCGACGGTCCGTAATTGAATTTTCTAGGTCATTGCTTCAGATTTCGTGTTAGTCTTAAGATTATGCATTGCCTTGCGGCGAGGGATTTTCTTTATCTCATCCTACAGAGATACGTCTAAGATTGTACGTGGAGTTTTTTTTATTATTTGCTCCCCGTGTAAAGGTTTGAGACTGTTGACTTTCCTGTTTAAACGTAGGGTGGCTTTATTTTCAAATTCTTGAGATGTCTTACATTTTGTTGACATTATATTTGGCACCCGTGTGTGACAACATTGGCGTCTGATGGTAATCTCGCTATTCTCTTCTGTTGTTATGTAAGTGTATGTTTTGGGATTTGCATGGATTATGCACCGCAGGCATCCGTGATTTCTTGGAAAAGGTATTGTCTATATCCTTTTAGCATACATTGTGTTCTGGTGCTGTATTTTTTAGATTTATTCATAATTATAACATAAATAAACTATATTATTGAACTCTTAAAACTGAGAGGCTTATTAGAAAACTAATATACTTTACAATGTGAATTGTATAATGTGTATTGTGTTAGTTGATTTGTTAGTTTGGCTTTAATCACCATAATACGACTCAAAACGTAATGTTTCTTCCTGAAGTAAAGAAAACTGTTATTTCTTATTGACTTAAATTATGTAAAAAGCATTATTGCTTAATGAAAGGTGTTCATATATAATCAAACACTCTATTGACTCTAAGTATCTCTTTACCGAATCAGTAGCTTTGTTGAAAATATCTTGACGAATACTAAACTAAAATAGATGTTTGAAAGGCTACTTTCATTGTGACGTAAACCATTTAAATAACTTAGTGGACACAGCAGTCGCTTACCCCTCGGCTCTGAAGTGACGATACTTTGTGAAACACGAAGAGCTTGTAGCTCCTACCATCCCCACAATAACCGAAAATGTATCTCCCAAGTTATGTTTAAACATTAAGTGTCAAATGACTCATAGCATTCATTCCAAGGCTTTAATTTGATATGTTAGTCAACAACATAGCTTTTTCTTAAATTGGTCTTAAAAAATGTTTTGTTTTTAAACGATTCAAATTCTAAAATTTGTTTCATATTTTGTATTAATTAATAATTTTGCAGTACACTTAATATATGAAGGAAGTAACTAACCCTTAAAGGTAGCAAGCGACACGAAATTTCTGGCAACAAATAAACACTTCAGTAGCTATCAGCCCTGAAACTTAGTAAGGGTATGCTATAGTACCTTAAACTTTCGCCCTAGTTGAACATAATCAAAGAGCAGATTAAATTGTAAATGGATGTTCAATTAATATGTTCAAGGCTGGAAGGTTCGGGAAGCCGAGCTACTCAGATTAAGATCTTTTCAATCGAAATTCTATAGACTAGATTTATAATCAATCACCTTGTGAATAAATTACTGCAACACAATTTGCAATTTTATTAACTTAGTATACAGTACACAGTATTTGTAAGCCTGAAACAATTAGTAATTTTGAAACACTCGTAGAATCAAGATCTCTATAGGGTTATATTAAGTCCTGCCAACCTAGGACCTTAAGTGACCCTATATCCTGGAACACCTTGAAATCAAGTTAACTCATTAATCTTCCAAATGCCTGTTCAATATTCAATGACTAAGAAGTTGAAACGGAAGTCGTGGGTTCTATTACCACCCAGTACCTACAAACATTTGTAAGGTGTCTGGAGTGTGAAATTGATTGTCCAACTGTGTTATTCAGAAATTTACATACGTATCTCATCAGATGTTTAGTTGCTTTATAACAGAGGCTGTATTTAATGCAGATTAAAATGACAATGTGTGAATTTGTTCCCTAGATCTTTATTACCATTACTTTTATTTTAATCTACACTGACACTTTAAAATGCTTATAATCAGTAGTTACATGTATGTTAACAGAATATTTGTATGTTCTCTTAGAATCCAGCCATCGTTCTAAAGAATTCCCTGTTCGTCGTACATCATATCGCACCTGGAGCAAATTGCACGCGCTCGCAATAAACAGTGACACGTGCTTATTTATATATGTAAGTTCGTGCGTGATGGCCGATTGTACTGCGAGCGAATATGAGAAAACAGTTTTATATTAGATGACTTTATATACGACTAGCAAGCGCTCGCGACTGCGTCCGCGTGGATGTTGGACAGTGTAGCTGAGTATGAAGTATTAACAAATAAAGAGGATCGTTTTTTGTAATCAAGATAATCGTCCATCTCTGTTCACTGACTCATGATCCATGATCTATGGAAAACCATCAGATACCCTAGCTAGATAGCCAGTGATTAATAAGCTTGAAATGATTTATTAGTATAAGGATTAATACCCAAGTACGAATAATGTGGCCTAGTTTGTACCGGCGTTACAATTGCATATTTTACCATGAAAAAGTAGTTATTGTGACATGACTGTAATAGTCAGACATATGGTATCGCGGACTTATTTGTAGATATTAATGTCCTCTATGAAACAGTAGTACGTTACTTTACTTTATTGTCAACAATTTTCGCAGCATACGCGATATAAGGATATTATATGGTATTTTTTTCACACTTTGGGTATGAAGTTTTCATACGGATCCCTGACGTTTTTGAAAATATTCTATAGCTTATGTTCATCACGGATAATGTACGATTCTAATGGTAGAGGAATTTTTCAAATCGGTCTAGTAGTTTCGAAACTTATTCGGTAGATACAAACAAACAAACAATCAAATCTTTCCTCTTTATAATATTAGTATAGATACAGTAAAGACGGGAAAACATCATGCCATCTGAAGTGGAGTACAATTCCTCAATAACTTTTATCGTCGTCGTGATCATTTCATCATCGACACTATACGAGTATAACCACAACAAGGCGCACCAATGAAGCTGGTTTCCGCATTGTTTCGCCCAGCCTCGTTAAGATTTGTATTAAAATACCATAAAAATTGACGTTGTGGAAATTGTTATATAGTGTAAACATTTTTTTAAGACTGCAAATAAAACAGAGAAATACACCATATGACTAGAGCATATACATAGTATGACTTAACAAATGTATGTATACTCGCTATAACACATACACTGACTAGGAGAGTATGCCTTTAGGCATTAAGAACTTAGGAGAGTATGCCTTAGATTTAGGTGACGCGCAAAATCAAATAAATGATGTGCAGTCATCGTAAAAGTATTCGTATATTTAATTATTGTTTACGAAATAATAGCAGACAATGTACATAGAAGTATGTATACTGAAGTAATTTAATTTAGGATTTGTTTTTTGTTTTTCTATTATTACGTTCCTTCTTAAAGTATGCATTTAACATTTCATTTTATTTATTCCTTCGCTACGTTTCGGGCCCGTTCATTTTTTACTGTATCAGTGATGTAGCTTATAGTGATAGCTACGATTTTTATCAGAATATAAGCCTGACTGGTGTAGCTTATATGCAGTGACAGCTACAAATTTTAGCACAATACAAGCTTAACATTCTACAGAATACTAATTAAAGTACACTGTACTCGTAAGCGAACACGATCATTAATTACTTTCGATCTATTTCAGTTTAGATAATGATGAACGGTTAAAATGACATCGAGCCAATTCATAAAAGGTCATGGGCTATTACCACTTTACGCCAAAAGAAGTCCTTACTTCGTTTACATAAAACAGTGCGAACATATAAATAAAATCCTGTCACCGTTTATTGCGGGCGGGCGCAATTTGTTTCACCTGTAATGTAATGTATAGACGCAGAGGGAAATAGGAAACGCGCTATGATTCTAATACTAGGTTTACATGCTTTGCACTCTCTGTGTAGTCTTTCAATGTTACTTATTTACGTAAAGTATATACGAGTATGTAAAGTATCTACGTAAAGTCTCTATATAGAGTATCAGAGTAATGTATATACGTAGTGTCTATGTAGTTTTTATAAAAAGTCTAAATGTAGAGTATTTTGAAGAGTCTCTATGTAAGTTCGTGTGAGTTTTTATGTAATGTGTATGTATGTAGAGTATCTATGCAGTCCCAATGATGAGACTCTGTGTAAAGTTTGAAAAGACGATCGGTAGAGCTTTACGAATTTTTCAAGCTAAATAAATCTGTTCCTTTAGCTAGGTTTTCACATTTCCCCTAAACGTAGCATCCGTTTATGGCAGTTTCGTACACGAAATTATGACATTTTCCGTTGTAAAAGATACATGCATACAAGATTTATCTGTGTGTTGATGATATCAATAGACCTCATGCACTTTTCTATCTTTCGCCGAAATTTCGAAGACCTATTTAACTCTATTAATATTCTTTTGTTTCTCTATCTTCGCATTCGCATTATTTAAATTGTATAATTTATTTACGTTAAGTAATGTAAATAGGGGCGCATATTATAAGGACACCCCACACCATATGTGCATTGATGAGTTTCGCACTTTTAAACCCACTGCACTGATGCTTTTTGACGAATTGCCTGCATCCAACAAAGAATTGATGGTATTATCGGCCAATATTTCGTTTTTCCTACTCGAAGCTCACATTGAGACTGCCTCGTTGGTCGAGTGGGTTCAAATACTGGTTCGAGTATTATTAGATTTTTTTATTTAGAATTTCTACTAGGGACTGGTCTGGATCTGGGTCTGGATCTATGCCCGATGTATGGCAATAGGCTCACCATCTATTCCATGGAACTTAAACGTAACTGGTGAAATGTGGGAGTGTATTACACTCCTCTGCCTACGTATTCGGGTACGTACGGGTATATTGTTACATTATGATGATGGGCTGTTCTAAATATAAATTTAAAAAATATTCAAATTATATAATAACAGCAACAAGACTAGCCGCATATAAACCAAGTAGCGCGATATTTCTTTATAGAGTAGACCAGTTTACTAATGTTTCTTGAATATAGTTTGTGAGTGCTTTTTACATGACATGTTTGCTGTACCCCGGGGCGTGTATTGGCCTGTTGGTGTATCAACACAGGTGGATGTTTTGTGTAGTGGAGAGTTCAAAGTTCAATGAGAGTTTTAGTGAATATACAACTAAGGTTCTTATTAAAGATATTTGTCTACAGATAATAGTATGTACGTATTTCAAAAGTATAAGTTACTAATATATTGCTAGCCACAAAGATCTCTTTGCTGACATTCATCGTATACATGTAACAGTCATTTAAACATCGACCACGTATCATTGAGCTCTGTAAATGTTAAAAAAGAAATGTCAATTAAATATTTTATTATACCAATGACAATCTTATTTATACGCCTGCAATGTCCAAAGGGGTGGGCGAAAATGCAGGACAATTCCACGTTTCACCAGTTACATTTACGGCCTAGAGGGGAATAAATGGTGAGCCTTCTGCTATACACCAGACGCAAATCCAAACTCCGAGTCAGTACTGGAAATTTTAAATTAGAAAAATTCATTAGTACCCGCCCCGGCATTTGAACCCAGGACCACCCGATCGGTAGTCGCACTTGCAACCACTCGACCAACCAGGCAGTCGCCCAATATAGAATTGTTGATTATCTCCGTTGGGGAGATATTAAATAGAGTTTCCAATTAATAACCCCTAAACACATTTGACCGTAACGGGTTTTGAAGTTTTACCTAAACCCTTAAACAACCTTCCTATTTCCAATGTTTAAAGTCAGCGTCTCATTAGCGTATTTTTTACTATGTAATAAATATTGCAGAGTTATATTTTTAAGATTTTATCTTCTTTTACTATGTATTTTCTCCTGGATCACTAGGCTTTTGATAGCCTTAGACAAGATGTTGGTGAGTTTACTATACCTATTAAAACATGTTCTAGAAGAATTGGTATGTCTTGGATTGTAATTTTGTATAGTTCTTACTAATTACTATAACAAAACATTTTACAGATACATTTTCTAAGCTCTGTAGTATACTCTGCCGGATATTCTAGAATATTATGTTAGTTATAAGTGGTACTATTATTTGAGAAAACTTATATATTATGATCATAAAATGGAGAAAATTTTGTATATGACTATAAAATGGATACTTAAGCAACCAATGAATACAAGTAACTGATTATTTCTTGAAAGTTAGAGCGTAGCAACTCCAATTTAGAATAGCAATGTATTCGACCATCGCTTATCGTCTGTACTGTAACAAGTGTTATATAAACCGAAGCTAACAGCAAGTCATTCCTCCCTTCCATTTATAATATATATGAATAAATATGTATGTAACGCCCGGTATTATTCTGCTAACTTTAATGAGAAAATGTAGCAGTTATTCGACCGTGGGATGGATTCCTTATTAAATTCAACCCTTGCTTGAAGTTTTTCGACCCTTACCTAAGGTTTTTGCGTAACTAGAATTGACGGGGAAAAATTACGAGATTATAAGTAAAATATTAGGTTATTATTGGCTGATGTAGATAACATTTTTGAAATAGATCAATTAAGCTGTTAAAAACTTATATATAACTACAAAGCTTTAGTCCATTTGTACTTCGTGAAGTCATAAACTAACTACAATATCTGATAAAGATTTTTTTTATGTCACAGAACAGCACAACCAATCCTTAACAGGGTTTCACTATTTATGAAGCATAGATGAGTTTATAGAAAGAATTTAAAGTTCTAAAAAGTTTTAGATCATCGACCACTTTCCGCAAACAAAGCACTATGAAGCAATAAAAAATAAAAAAAAAATAATAATCGACCCATAGTCATTCCACTGTTGGAATATGGGTCTCCTCTCATATTGAGAGGGTTAAGG
>DWME01007940.1:0-12160 GCA_018244795.1 Parelbella ahira ahira
ACCACTTAATTTGAAACATTTTAGATTTAGACGCATGTCAGGTCCATTTGTTTATTAATAGTTGCTTCCTCAATTCTGCTGTAGCCGGCACCACGATTTATGCAGCTGGAATTGTATATTGGTATATTTGAAGCTTATCGGCCTTAAGAATCCGGTTAACATAAAATGTACCAATATTATTTATTGTATTTTTTTGATACGGTGGGGAGATAAGATCATTGCAATATCTCGAACACTTCAAACGTTATATTGCCGCGACAAAACAGAAATCGGTCCATTCTTCAATTAATATCGGTTAGCAAATCGATGATATTAGAATAAGCGTCGCTTTGGACGTCGTTACGGGAATGTATACGGAATGCAGAGTTATAAATAAATTTGTAAAGTAACGAATAAAATTAGAACGCTCTACTCGATCTCAGTGTTCATTGGTCTCAAGTATTTCGCTCGTATCGATCCGATAACATATCATGTTAGCTTGTCAGCGGTCCGTTGCGACACCGACGGGCGTCGTGCCGCGACGCCGGGGAAAAATCCACGCGAAAGAAAACGTGGGCCCTTTATCTGAATGGAGAATTTGTAAAGCGAAAGTGACAGATGGGCCTCTCGGAAATAGTAAGTTGCAGGTAAAAGTGGGCAGGCTGCTCTGACGTAAACTACATTCAAGATAGTATCGTCAATTTCTATTGCTAGGGATGCAGTATCATGATATATTTTTGAACATACAAAGTGGCAGTTTTGTTGTCGCATGCGAAAAACTCGTAGGTATGTCAGAAGATTTGAAAACGTTAATTTTATCACGTCTCGCTAATAATGAGATTGATAAGAAACGAATTATCATATCGCAATTCACATAATGCAATTACAATTTGCAAGTGCAAGTTACATATGATGATGAAATACATATATTACAGCTGAACGTAAGACGATTGCGCCTTTGTGTATATATTTATTATTTGTCCTTCAGGCTCATCGTCTCCGCACGAAACGTTAAAAGGAAATAAAAGTGCAATAAAAAAACAGGCACATTTTAATTTAATAACAATTTTTATGAGCGCCCCAAAGTGTTCTCTAGAAATAACTTTGATGTAATGGGTGCTTACCAACGAAAATATTTGGGAGCGGCCTTGACTCTGACGGCTGCCTACAAGTACAAAGGAAATTTTATTATAATTTATTTACACCTGTAGCTCATATACAATACATTCCATTCAGGACCACTCGTATTAAACATTGTATTCGGGGTACAACAATCAATTACTTTCTGCCATTCACGATTATATATTGCTGCTTTGAACTGCCGATAAACAATTATTCGATTGTGCGTTTTATGGCTTTTTATTTTGAATTGTCGTAAATGGTTGGGTTTTATTTTGAATATAGCAAATGCTTTCCGAGGAGAGGCCGAGCGACGCCGAGCTCACGGCGAAACCACTTATCAGAATTCCAATAGTCGAGTTTCCAGTATTTCAAGAGTATTGTATGCGGGTTTCGACATTAGCGCGCGGATCTTTGTTTGGGTTTCACAGTTTCGTTGGAAGTTGTGAAATATAAACAAAAATGTATAAATAGATGTAATAGTTATTGAAGCTAGTATATGATTACGGGTGTATGCAACACACGCCGGCTTCTTAAATACACTGACAATCCTCGTTTTAACCTCCAAATGCATCAAAAATACGTCTCCTATTAATATGACCTATCGCTGCACCCAACATTCTCAGAGAACTTACACTAGTATAATATTATGCATTGCGATTTCGTTTTTCTTCATTCATTTAATGTGATTTTAATACGTAGCACTGGAGTTTGTTACTTTAATACTAATGTGTTAAAATAACATTAGCATAAGTGACGCCGAGTTGATGTAAAAAGTACATATACTGCGCAAAATATCGTTCTTTGTTCATTCATTTTAGGTAATTACTGAGTCTGAGCTCACTTGAGTTGTTATCTCGCGGTTAACCGCGTTCGACATTAAAAGGATAAAAATTAATTTACAATTTACGCTTGTTGTATAAGTTATTCTCGCATCGTGAATAACAAACTATGTATATACAAATACATATAAAGTTAAAGTTGGACTACGCCGGGCACGCTTGCTCCTGTTATTACATACTTAACCGTCAAATATATCAGTCTTTTTGGCGCACTTCAGATAAGTGACAACTACTTGTTAAAATAGGGAGCTATCTGTTGAGGCGTATACGGGTGTACTATATTATATACAACGTTAAAAGAAATAAAGATATGTTTTTTCAGCGGCACTGTTGCGCTATTGCTTTTACAAAGGGTAGCGCCCCAGCGTCGCGTCCACGCGGACTGAACAAACTTTAGCAACCAGGAATTTCTCATCATCTCTCACAAAACCTTCTCATAACGTTTTAATAAGCACCGCAAACAAGACCTGTGGGTTGAATTGTTGCATTTTTAAATCTCTCCGCCGTAATGTGTCGTTCAAAATTCTTTTGTTACGGCCGTGAAGGTGAACGGAGTCAGCGAGGTGAACCTTACCGAAGTGTGTTTGTTAACAAACTTGGAACGTATTCTGTAAGACGCTTTGTAACATTTCCTTTTAACAATGAAATAATTACGATATCATGACAGTTTGCAATATTCATGTAATGGATTACTTTATCGCTTGAATAATAATTTGTAATTAGCTTCTAGAGACATTTAGAATAGATGCAGAATAATTTTTAAATGTGAACTGAACGACTGTTGCTCCGTAATGTGTTCCGGCCACGAAGGCCATCCGCTGTGGGAAGTTACGTAATATTTTTATGCTTTTATCGTTCCCATTACAGCTTTCATGCACAAGCCGCTTTATTAAAAAAAAAATCTAGACAACCGAAAAATACATTTTTTGTACTTACAATGTCTCTTGTCGTCTGATAAGCTTTAATGTAGAATCGATATAAAACTTGATTTTGAGCAAAGCACTTGGAAATGTCATATCTGTTGTCGTCGAAATTTAAAATTTCTATGCAACTTGTAGTTCAGGAAACTAATGAAAATCGTGTTGAACCCTGTCGGACAAGAGTGATGTTAAAGATGGATAGATTTTAGCTCAATTAGCCAACTTTTTAATTAATGTCGTCTTGAATTATCGTGTTGAACATTAATGTTTTTTTTCCGATAATCTCTAGACATTTTTCAAGTAAACATTAACTTAGTAAATTTAATGGTTCACAATAAATATTTGCATTAATAGTTCGTACAAGTTTCAGCACTTGAAAACGATGAATACTAAAAAACTCCAGCTTCTTTTTGGGTCAAAACCGGGGTTAGCAATATGTATTTGCATTACGGCGATTGGTTCGAGAAAAATCAATTGTTTGCGTTTTAGATTATCACAGAGAATTCCTAATTCATAATCATACTTGAAAGATATGATTATTATAATTAAAATATGAATGGTTATTCCAGCGCGCGAGAGAAAAGTAGCGAGGATCAGATTGAATTCAAGTTAATTTATTTTTCCAAAACACAGTACAATACAGTTTTTACATACAGCAGATAAAAGTAGATTTTACAACTTAGAGAGAGATTAGTTAAGTGTCTAAAAATTATAAATAAGAGTAGGTATTTATTACTTTAAGAATACATGACCATTTTCGAGTTGGTCAAGGGTTTTCCCCTAAAATATCAAATATGCAAATGTGAGTGTCGTTGCATCTCCTCAGCGCTACCTGTTGGCAAGGTCAAGAAGGTTGACGTCACGCCAGTCACCTTGAGGCCGTGCCTTGTTTACATGCCACTCTACTGCCACTTGACTGCCTCAACTTTTTATTGTGTTCTTTGTGAACATTTTCAGAGTCATGTTTCGAATCTTCAAATTCGTGTTTTCGTTGTTGTTTGTTGATGTTTTGGAAGACAAAGGTTCTGCCCAGAACATCGGAGATCAGAGGTCTACGAACTGTTCATAATGTAACCGTGGGAATTTTGTTCAATTTTGATTGAGGAATGCTTATTTCTGTTCACGTAATTGTACAATTTGGTACTCAAAATTTAAGAAGATATAGTAAGAAATAAAAAAAAAAACTCCGTGGAGCCCAAGCGCGGTAAAAGTGTATCTTCTTGTTGATTATATGTACGAGTAGAGGGAAAGATTTCTATTCTTTCATTTTTATGAAATTTATTACTATTACTACGGTGCAAGATTTGCCTGAAACACCTGGAACCACGCTGGGGATTTTTTTACTTGGAGCAATAACTATGCAAGCGCTGAAATAGGCGGTGCGAGATGGCCGAGTTAATTTAATACATGCTCAATAAGAACCGATGTAAATACATGTGTCTTTCGTCGTCGGTCGTTTCTAATACCTATTCAGGTATTAGAAACGACTTTGTCTTTCTGGTCCTGAGTTTCGCTTGAATTTTACTTTATATAAGTAATACGTAACATTGAAATTTTAACATTGTCCACCAGTGGACTGAGAAAGGTTAATGATGATAACAACATTAAAAAGTACTATATTGCAATAGGACGTTTAAAAATAATGCAAAGGGACGTACCTATTAACACGACTGCCATCAACCGTGTAATCATAGTGCAAAACATGTATACGAAACGAATATACGTCATCACATAAAATAATTAAGTGAATTAAAATGATTTAAAAGTGATTTGGTGCTTTCAATTGCAATTCGCCCTGCTCTTCGCTAATCTTAAATTTTCGTAATACTTACAATTTTAACACACCAACAAAATATGTAGTTTCCCTTCAAAATTTGTTTGTTACCTTTACACGCCGTTAAATAAAACTTGTATAATTTTATGGCCTCATTACACTATATTTTTATTTATTATGTCTATATTTGTATAAAAATTAAAGTTTATCGTATGAAATCTGAAAACTCCATGTGTATACAATACACATACCTACGATAATACTAGGAAGTACAATTAGCTCGCTACCTTTACCCGTAGCGCCGCGCTTACAGCCTATTAATATGTCAGCTTATCACGATTTGGCCTCCAAATAAGTTGTTATGAAATCTCCGACAGTACGTTCTACGGTTCAAATTTTCAGCACACTCCAATTGCATCATCTACAACTCAAAACCCGACATATCACCAGCCTTGCGTGTTTCCCGCCATTTTGAATTATCCAAAATGGCTGCCGGTTTCTTTTTGTAGTATTGTTATTATTAAATGTATACAATTTTTATTGAAAATAGAAGTTAATATTAAACATATAAATGTAAATGCGTATACGGAATAACAGGATTATAATTAAATAAATTATAACAATACCCGAAGGTTACTCGCGTCCAGAAAACATCAGAGCTACCCTCAAGTTGCGTAAAAAAATTTTATTTCAGAAGTCGTAAACTTTATGCTTTCTCCCTATACAGGGCTTCATGTAGCGTGTGTAGTCATACTGTCTCATAAGGTCAACTTTCTATAGATAAATATCAGAAGTGGTATAACTGTTTAAAGTATTCAGCAGTCTTACGCGAGCTGCAGTTAATCGTTATACCGTTCGCAACTGGGACATGAATATGAATTCGATCTGTCCCCTACTCCGCTGCAGCAGCCAACGGAGCCAAGGTGAACGAATGTAGATAAAGGTGTCAATTGCACTCGCGGCGTTATCACAATCGTAATGTTGAGTGCTTGAACACTCTCACTTAATACGGGTACCGGTTTTATTTATATCATGAGATGATTTATCGTCGGGGAATGCCTACTGGTGGGCAGCCGTGGGTGCCGTAAAAATTCAAAATGGTTCCCGTTACGTAATTCGGGAGCGTGACGCAACGTAATTGAGGCCTGCCGTGGATGAAGGGAGGTCGATGTGCGGTGCCCGGCATGTACGCATTTGGATTTATTATTGCGCCACGATCATTTCTGAGTCTTTGTGCGATCCCATTCTGCAGTTCCTCTCGGAAGGGTCACAAATTGACTTAAATGGAACTGTTTGATTTATCTCTAATTGTGTAAACGCGAGTAGGCGCTTTGTAATAAAAATTGCGCACAATACATTTAAATATGTACGTTCTACAATTGTAAATCTTAAGATCAATGGTAATATCGTTTCTACTTCTACTTATTAATTGTGGTCTTTCTTTGAACTCAATTGCTGCATCACTGCATGCAAGTACAAAGGAAAGCTCTCAATAAAAAAAGCTATAAAAGACGTTTTGACCTCTTCTTTGCAGAGTGACCTATCACGTTGTTCCACTCGAGTCGGTCCATTGTATGTATGTGCTTACATGTTTTTTTTCCTTAACATCTCACGATCCAAGAAACAGGATATATTTTGTACACGAGTTATATATGTAAGTTGCTGGCTAACCTTGGTTTCAGCATATTTTGTAGTTTTCACAAAAATGTGTTTTTAATTAGTATCTATTTTTTATCCCATAACCGCGTAAATAAAACACGGCTCATTTGATCTTTTATTAAAAATTTCCTTATCGCCGATGTCGGCTGGGACTTTTCAGCCTCAAGTGACGGCTTCCACAGTGACACGCAGAATTGGTGCAAATTGTCTATTTGCCCAATCACGCTTATTTGCCGACCTTGCTCGCGATTGTCTCCGCGGAGGAAGTGTCCAATGTTAGTCTGTAACTCAAACTACATTAGTCTTTCGAGCCTTGAGATCGTTAATCACCTTAAATAACACATTTCGAATATTACTTGCTAGATCACTTTATTGGTATTTTAATTTTTTAACCCTGTAGTTAATAAGAAAAGTAAGCGTATAGAAATATTCTAGAAAATTTAAGAATCGTTTCAGCTCCTGTTGACCTATATGTATGTTATGATACGAAATTTTACCATATTTATCAGCGGTACATTTTTTCTCTTGCTATATTACATTACTTATTAATTAGATTCGAATTAGATATGTTTCCGCCAAACTAAATATTGTCTAGTCTAGTCAGGGACCTTGGTCGCTATTGACTCCGGGCCAGGCGCGCTCCCCTGCAGTAATTCCTTTGGCCTAGAGTGTCTGCCGGTGCGTACATACTTCTCTATTGAACTTCCCGCTCGCCCACTTCCGTATTCCGACGGCCGGAGGGCTGTTTGATATGACCAAATTGCCTCGTTACACGTTGGGAGCACAAAACGAAACCACATTTTTTTCGTACACTACCTCTGCAATAACACTTTATGTGTATTATATATTACAAACATTATGTACAAACGGTAAATTCTTACCCTCTAAAGAATTAAATTTTAGTGATTTAAATGAAACTGCGTAGTTTCCGTTTTCTAAATCATGTGTCTTTTTTCATTGTAATGAATTCTAACTACATATTTGATATGTAGCAGCTGATGCTGAGTTTTTTGATATCCTGTTCTTTATGTAACAAGGCGGTCGCAGTTAATTTGTAGCTCTCCTGTTTATGTACGGACATCCCTAGTACGTTATATCTGGTACACATCCATCGTCGCCCGCTCGCCTCGCATTCTGGAGCCACCTCCACGCTGAATACTTATCATGATTAAAGTGTCAGCTATGACCCCAATATGTAAAACTGATATATGCGAGCGATTACTCAAAATGCATCATAATTTGTGCAAGTGTCTTTCTGAGAAATATTATTTGCTAGAGCGACGTGTCGGGGAATTTGACCGAGGCTTGCTAAATTAAGCGTGCCGACGAACGAGGAAACGGCACGGCCAAGTAGCTCTCTGCGAATTCCTTCCTGAGTCCAAGTTTCATTGTTTAATAATTACCGAAACGAACGGTTACGTAAACAATAAAGCGTGCTAGTTTTGCGTGTAATAAATTAAAATCAGTTCTTTGTTATGTCTCCGTTTTGTAGCAACAGCAAGATGATCTCACCCACCACATGTTGGTTATTATCGAAAGTTTGTTAATGCGTAATGTGATCAATGACCCGCGTCTGTTTCGCTCGGAACCAGGCCTTTGTTCAATTTATCGTCGATATCACGTGACTTGTAGTTTCAATTTCATTTACCACACACACATACGCACACACTATCAGCCTGTCATCGTCCACTGCTGGACATAGACCTCTCCAATGGCACTGGGCTCAATCTTCTGCTCTTCATATACCAATTATTTTGTAATTTAAAGAAAACGTAACACCACCCACGCCTGTGATCCCCGAACGGGTAGGCTGGGGAGTGTAGTTACGTTTTAGGTCCCATGGAATTGGTGGTGAGCCCACTGCCATACCCCAAGCACAGCTCCTGTCTCCGAGCCACTACTAGGATTTTTTTACTAGAAAATCGAAGTTAGGAAATCCAATAGTACGCTACCCGGGATTACAACACAAGACCTCCTGACCTGCTGTCGCGTTTGCATCCACTCGACCAATGGGACAGTCAAACTTGTAATTTATTTTTCTCATTATCTAGCCGAGGATGAAACGCGGTTCGACGGCTATGAGTATTCGATAGTAGTGTCTATTTGTAGGAATTAGTAGATGAATTCAAAACGGGAGCGTGAACTAATTAGTACGGGGAGAGTGCAACGAGCCTCGTAATGCCGTTTCCGGGTACCTTTGAACGCCGCGGCTGCACACACCATTCAGCCTGACACTACGAGTGTAAATATATACAAATAGTTAACTAAACGCAATAATGTACAACATTTGATTCGTTACATGTTCACGAACAACTCGCGACACGTTAATGAAAAGCTTAGTTTAAACGACATGTCTGTCAATTTACATGTAAATGAATTCCGTTCAGATAAATTAATTAGATGTAGAGTAATTCAGTTGGTTACGTGTGAATTATTCAAAGTTGTATTACGATAAGCGACTCGCCAATCATGTAACTTATCAATAGAGCTTTGAGAAC
Source organism: Parelbella ahira ahira (assembly GCA_018244795.1). Classification (NCBI taxonomy): domain Eukaryota; kingdom Metazoa; phylum Arthropoda; class Insecta; order Lepidoptera; family Hesperiidae; genus Parelbella; species Parelbella ahira. The sequence continues at coordinate 8,792 of DWME01007940.1, forward strand.
GCTCGTGGTCGGAGCGTGCATTTAATACCAAATGAGCAGCGCGGTCATTGCGCAAACCGAGCTTATTATTTCTGGCTATTTTCTCATTTGTGCACGTAATAACTCTACAAATACTCGTGTAATGAAGACTGTAACGTTCACTGCACTCTGTGGTTGCAAGTACGTAAGCTTTCGATAATTTGGTACAACCGAACTCAACACTGTTCTGGCTGAGACGCACTCATTCGAGACATTTTAACGAAGCACGCGCGCTTCGGCCGCACGGTGCGTACGACGGGCGGTAACAATTACGTTTTGCCAGTACAGTGATGTGAAAAGCTTCTTACAAAACAGTTAGAACCTTTGTAGTACATATACAATGTATTGTGACGTATTACATACACGGCAGCAGTCACCACACCTCCAACAAAAATATGTTCTTTGTCTCCACGGTAATATTTAGTAAGACATGTTTTAAGGTGAAACTTGACCTCTAGAAACAAGTCACATTTGTGTTGATGGGTTCTAAATGATGTTCCAGTTCTGTTTTAGCTTTGTCTGACCTTTTATATGTTTCGTGTATTTAACGTCATCAAGGTAAAGCAATGCTGGCGATTCACGTTTTACGTATTTATTTATAGTGCCATAACTTTTCTGTGGCTTGCGAGTGAGTCGCTCCCAGCGCATGCGTCATTCGGGTCAATTGGCCACGTTACGTAGCTGTTTCCACTGTCACTTACATGTCTTTTATATCCCCTATCATCTTTTTAACGCTGATTCGACTTCATCATAACGTCATTAAATTTTCAAGCAATATGGAATGCATTATATTCTTTTTGGCTTCATTGTGCATCATTTATTGTTTTTTTTTTTCTTAATAAATAGCCAAAAGCTCATCTAAACGGCAAAAGTACTAAGTCCAGATAGACTGATTGATGAATCTTTGGTCGGTCATTAAAGAGCCTGTTTCGTATAAGATACACGCGTAGCAACATTGATTTGCGACGGTGTTCGCTTGCCATACAATTCGAACGGTACGCAAGCCGCGGCCGGTCAGCGGTGTGCGCGCCGCGTCCGCGTCATCGGGGTCAACTGGCCCACTTACATAACCGTTGTCACCTCGTGTTGTGTGAACATATCGCCATATAGACGTGCGAATGTACGCGTGGGAAATGCTTGTTCCCGCACCTCGTTAGCGGCGAGCCCGCACCCTGTTTTCGACTTAACATCGTTATTCTAGATTATCTGTAATATGATTTTATGACAATGATATAATTCTCGTTTCAATCCGTTTTGGGGCTCATTTAATACAGCTCAGTAAGGATAAAGAGATTTGGCACTAGAAAAGTTCTGCTTACAACGCAAGGTTCCTTGCGTGATGCTTTAATGTGGTATATTAAAGTATATTTAATACAAGATTTGGCGCGAAGATAATTTCACTGACATTGAAAGGTAATTAAAGTACAATTTATGATTGCACGTACGTATACTTAGTTTATAGTCGGTTCGGTGCAGCCTGGTTTTAAATGTCCGAGCGCATCGCCATAAGGAAACGGATGCCGCGTGCCGATATCTTCCACGTCGCATCTGGTTTAGAGATGTATGATTTCCATCGGCACTAACTTAGGTACAGTTAGATGTATGGTATCTCATTATTGGCCACGACGATATCGCTGCACTACTTGCTAACCAGATAGAACACTGATGACTTAGTTTCTTTTGATAACATTTAACTGTCTATAACTTACTGCGGCGCTGAATACACGTTCGTTTTAATAACGTCTCATGTCTTCGACACTTATATCTGTTCCGCATGGATTAGTATAATCGTTAATTCTTCTGTTGAGTTGACACACAGGAGTTTGTGAGGATAAAATTAATCTCGTTTGTGTGGGCTGTTACGAGTAGGTATATGTCTTTGTCAAGTTTATTACGAAACTTACTTAAAAATGATTCATTATAATTGTCTAATGAATTAAACGTTAACACAAGTTACAAAAATGTTTGTAATTATGGAAATAATATTCTAAATAATACTTTTTTAAAAAGGTCTGTTTTACGGTCAGTCGGAGCCCGTCGGTCTCGGCCAATCTACGACCCAGCGGTTACTTTCTCTCTTTACATTATATAACGCCGTCGAAGTATTGACTTTATATTACTGATTTATGAAAGCTTTTTCAGTATCACATTACCTGCCTCTTGCGTCGATGTCTATTTTGCCCATGTTTCACTGATGAAAAACTTTATACCTGTAGCCTTCTTTGCCTATAGAATGGTAAAAGCTTAAATACTTTTAGCTCGTACAATAGTTCTTAGTTTTAACATAACGTCTGTATTTCCTCGAAGAATTAGGGAGAGTAAAGTAGTACCTACTCGCACTTTCCCCCGTCATGTTGTTCTTCACGGGCACAAAATCACACTCCGTGCTGCTATTGGGAATTTCAATAGAAATTGCGAATCTTAGAAATTTCTCAGTTACTTCTAGAAATTTTTGAAAAAACTCAATAATACTTGGCCCGAATCGGAAATCGAATCCAAGTCTTCTTGATCAGTAGTCGCGGTTGCAAACATTATACTAACGAGAGAGCTAAAAGTCGATTAAAATTCTATACTATTTTATGATATAAATAAACAAGTATGGTAGATTGATCACGCGCTTTGCCCTGGCCTTCGACACACTGTCGCAAGAGACGTCTCGCAATATTCATGACTTTATCATTTGTAGGCCGAGACCTGTGCCCTATACCTACTATCAGATTAACCTTCATGTAAAATATTAGGGACGCTCTGATTAAAATTGTTTGCTTGTCTTCAGACGATAGATAATACTAATATTAATAAACTTAATATGATTGTGGGCATTTCTGTTCTTTAGAGCGCGTGTACCTAAGATTAGTCATAACATAATAATCAGTCATACTGCGATGTTAGTTTCTTAGATCTAAGATTAAACAAATTTAAATCGCTGAGCTTCACTGGCGTTATTAATGTTTCCCACGCTTTGAACAAGCTTTATGGCTTCTGGTTTGCGATAATATCTGAATGTATAAATGCTCGTTTTCCTAAATAATCTAGGATTAATATTGCGTTGACTAACGATGTATTTAGTGACGAATTTGGCTAATTCGTGTTTACAGAAATCTAAAGGTACCATATTAAAATTCTAACGAATATTGTTTATGAAACCTTTCTCAATGAGTATTGTCTACTTTTTCAGTATCAAAAAAGTTAAAAAATAATTATAAAGAACTGTCCATAGCATAGCAGTGGACGGGGTAGGCAGGGCAATGTAGGACGGCCTTCAGTTACCTGCGATGATTATCCGTGGAAGGCTATAAGCGGGATATAGACGCGGCAATCCAAGGACTGGGCGACGAGATTTAATTCATA